>JAECUM010015591.1:0-29821 GCA_016617855.1 Megalonaias nervosa | reverse complement strand
GGGAAGACGCAATTATTGCTTAATCTAATAATGAGATGGTTGAAGTGGGATAAATTATATTTAGTAGCGCCATCTGTAGATGATCAGCGATGTTACGAAGTACTTACAGATTTTAATGAAAATGCAAAATCGTTACATGAAGATAATGTCATAGACTTTATTACTGATATTGATGAAGCGCCATCCGTAGATGATCTGGATGGATTCATTAATAATTTAGTAGTGTACGATGATGTTATGCTGGACAAACAATCAAATCCAGCTAGAATATTTTCTCGAGGTAGACATAAAAACACGGATGTGATTTATGTTACCCAGAGATATACACAAATTCCAAAAGTAATCAGAGACAACTGCAATATTTTGGTTGTGTTCAACGGAGTAGATAATCATACGCTGCAGAATATTTATTATACTTGGTGTTCAGGCGACATGGACATGAATAAATTTAAAAATTTCTTTTCAAAAGCACAAGCTGCTCCCTTTGGTTTTGTAACGATAAATTTACATGATCCAAGGTCAAGATATCGCAACGGACTTGATATAATTTTTGGATAAAAATCATAGCAGCAGTAGAGCTGAACGACAAAAAATTGAGTGACCCGCGAGTAAACGAATCGCATAAAAATCTGAAAAAAAATACGTCAACAAAAAGTAACGGAAATGAGCTAACCCAAACGAAATATTATCCGCTTTTCAAACTATATGGTAATAATAAAGTTAGGAGGTTCGGTTTATGTTATTGACCTTTTTTTTCAACCCCCTGTAGGAGCCTTTATTTTTTATAAATAAGGTTTCAGCCAAGTGGTCTGTTCAGCTCTACTGCTGCTGTATTTTTTCTACACCAAATATTGCTTTTCAGACCCTGCCCGTTAAAAGGAAAGAATAAAAAGTGAAAACAATCGTTTTGCTTCAAATTCAAATTGTCAAACTAGGAAGACTGGTTTTTCATCTCTGTCACAATACTATAAATCCCATTTTAATGCACTCATGCAGGTTACGTTAACGTTCGATTGAGCGATTTTCAATGTAATTTTCTGACCAACAAAAATGTATGTTCTCGATCTTTTTATGCAAGACTTTAAAACTGATCAGTGTTAAAAATTTAAAAAACAAACAAACAAACAAACCCCAACAAAACAACAAACGAACATATATGGTCATTTGTACCATAGGCCTGTTTTTTAACCTAAAGTTAGTATTGATAATACAGAACATTTTACATACTTGTTTTGCAAACTTTTTTCAGTATGCAAAACTGTGAGATTACAACTTAAACAGAGTTAAAATAATGCATGAAATAAGTCATTATGTTCAATTTTCGTTTTTGGTCAGTGGGTTGTTACGGCTTTAAAATAACATTTGCTAAAAAGTGACTTTGTAACCACCACGTCCCCAAATGCGGTGTAAATTTAATTGGTTTCTCGGATTATAATATTATCTTTAATTTTCAACACCGTGCAGTATGTTTTTGTGGTCAGAGTCAATCCACAATATGTGAATGGTAACGAGCTGAAATCTCTCTAGAGATCTTGTTTTCTTTTTAATTTTTAACTCCTCACTTCGAAAATATTGTTTGTTTCTTAAGAAAAAAATAAATCATAACCTCTTTATTAGGTATCTTCATTTTGCCATCTAAACAAAATTAAGCATATACGAGTGCAATTTGGGTGCCGTGATGCTATCATCTGAGAGCAAAGTATGTGTGAAGCTTTATTGCATATTACAGGTACTTCCTAATACGTGAAGACCCAGGGAGTCCTAATGGTCCAAGACAGTGGTTCCCAGCCTGAGGGGCCCCTGATTCCGGGGCCGCGGGGTTATTCTAATGGAGCCTAAGTGTACAACTATGAGCATGTGGAGGTCCGCGAATTTTCAGGGGTTAGAAGACAGAGGGTTCACTGCTGCTAAGAGGTTGGGAGCCACTGGTCTAAGAAGCTTGCATTTATAGATCACACATCTCACCTCTGTCTGCTTGAATGCGAGTCTCGGCTTAAATAACGTGGGTATGTGAAAAAGCTTACCAGTTGCATCTTTGGCTCGGTGGTGCTTCCCAGGTCCTTCCTCCAGCGAATATATTGACTGCTATGTATAGCCATAAAACCAAAACCAGGCGTGTAAAGAGAGCATTAAATATACCATACACGGTTAGCTCATGAAAGGCCTACAGCAAAGATAAAGTGTTAAAACGGACTTCATACACACTGACCTTTGGATACCAATCCAATGCACATGTAGTTTGAATAAGATTTCTTTTATCCGATCTATTTTAAGGAGAAGGAAAAAAAACGTGTAAAATGTATCGGAGAGTACTTGTACAGATGTCTTCACAACTACAGTGTGGTCACGAATGAACATTCTCAACATTACAACCATACATTTAACGGATTAATGAAACACTGAATGTAAACTGTTCGAAATAAAAATAAAACAAAAATTTCTAGAAAGGACCGAAGCACCAGTGGCAGAGAAGTGTTTAAGGAATTCTAGATACGACCTTTGAACTGCTAAGTGTATAACTATCTCTGATATTCAGCGATAAGATTTTCAAATTAGCAGCTTTGTTGGACATACTGGATCTCAGATTGGTGCCATTTTTATTTAGGACCAGCAAGGTATCATACGAAGTGTTCCAGTGAATACCTCATGTTGATATGACTTTTCATTTTGGACGAGTAATGATACCATTTTCAAGACAGCTGGCATATTGGATATTTAGGAAAAACTACATATCATAAGAAGTCTTTTGGTGAAAGCACGATGTCCATATGACCGGCTATCTAGGAGAAGAAACGTTAACAAAATTTGCAAGATGACCGTTGTGATGGCCACATTGGAAGTCAGATCAACGCCATTTTCGTTTAGACCAACTAGACATTCTAAGGAGTCTTTCTGTAGCAACCTAATGCTAATATGACCATTCATTCATAAGGAGTCTTTCTGTAGCAACCTAATGCTAATATGACCATTCATTCATAAGGAGTCTTTCTGTTGCAACCTAATGCTAAATATGACCATTCATTCATAAGGAGTCTTTCCGTAGCAACCTAATACTAATATAACCATTCATTCATAAGGAGTCTTTCTGTAGCAACTTAATGCTAATATGACCACTCATTCATAAGGAGTCTTTCTGTAGCAACCTAATGCTAATATGACCATTCGTTCATAAGGAGTCTTTCTGTAGCAACCTAATGCTAATATGACCATTCATTCAGGATAGGCATGATAAGCAGATTTTCAAGACTGGCAACCATATTGGGTGTTTAAAACCAACTATACATAACAAGAACCAAAAAAAACCTAATATTGGTATGACATTCCATTCAGGAGAAGTAGCAATAAAAAGATTCTCAAGATGGTAGAAGAGGCGATGATACTGGAAATCAGATCTCTATCATTTTCATTTAGAACTTACTAGACATGATAAGGAGTCTTTTGTTGAAAACCCCATGTTAATTTGATTTTTCGTTAGAAGAAGTAGCGAAAATAAGAATTTTCAAGATGGCTGCTGTGGTGACCATAGTGGATATCAGGTTGGCATTAGTTTCATATACGACCAACTAGATATCATAAGAAGACTTCTAGTGAAAACCCGTTTGATATGACCATTCAAGACGAGTAGCGATAATAAGATTTTCAAGATGGCCACAGTGACTGCCATATTAGACACCAGATTGGCATCATTTTTTTTAAGGATCAGCTAGACGATGGGATGTGTGTGTGTGTGTGTGTGTGTGTGTGTGTGTGTGTGTGTGTGTGTGTGTGTGTGTGTAAAGTTTCAGGACAGTTTTCCAAGAGGTTCGGAGGAGGAACGATAACAAACTTCTGCAATCGGACGGACGGAGTCCATATCTTCCATTAAGCATTCCTGGGCTATGCTTGTTCTAGTGGCAGTTGATTAAATATTTTTCCTGTTAGCAATTACCAGAATGTAATCTACGTACTCTCAGACGTTTCAATTAGTCACACTGTAAAATTTATATTGTGCTCATCTGAAATCAAATCACCAAATTCTTGGGAACACAAACTTTAATATACACGTCAGTACGAGTTTCTACACATCAGTATGAGTTTCTACAGATTCGTTAACAAGATGAATATAAGTACCTTTAGAAACCAACACAGGAATTCGTCATGCTTGTTTTGTCCACAAAGAAACACGTTAAGAACTAACTACAAAGTGTGCTGAATTTTAGATTCGATGTTTTATGTCATTTCGATTACATGAAACGTTCTAAGTAATCTTCGACTATTTACCTAAATCATGTCAGTCGTATCGAACCGATTATACGAGTTAAGTCTATCATCAACGAAAAGAGATTTAAATAAAGTAAGATGACACAATTCTTGATGCTGATATAATAACGGAAGGCTGCCTGAATGCCGAAGACTCAGAAAGACATCATTGCCATCCTGTCCAGTTTACCAATTATTCATACTGCATTTTTACATTTCGCTCTCAGGAGTGGATGGTATACATGATTCACTTTGTCCACCCATACGTCTGTTCATCTGTGCGTGCGTTCACTTTTCTTGTCCAGGCAATAATTCTTATACTACTCAACCCATGTACATGAAACTTGTCTTTGATGAACACGAGTCTCGCACATAAATTAGATAGATGTGACCAACCTTTACAGGATTTATTAATAGCTGTTAACACAAATCATATACGGGCTGTAATTTCAATACCTTTTTAGATGTTGCCATTAAACTTGCAAGAACTGTGCATTTATAAGATGGACCTGTGTCCTTCACCGAAACCGAGTAACTGCAGTCAACTTTCCGTGATTTATCTAACTTTATTTACAAATTGTATACATCATTCCTGTATGGGTCTTACCAGTTATACCATTACACCCATCAACGTGAATATTACATTTCTTTGTGCACATTGGGATGATTATGTGTCGTCCTCAAATCTGAATACCTATTACATACATTCCAGGATTAAATAACGGTACTTTTTCACGTATGACCGCTACATGTAGACGCACGAACCATCTTAGAAAGCATATTTATCGCACATCAAAACTGAAAGTTGTGTTGTACGTTTCTGGATTTGTTAAAACAAATTGCTTGAAACTGTGTTCAGTCCCATTGCCAAGAATTCAACCTTTTTGAGATAAAATTTGTAATATGTGTATATTGATATAAGCGTAATTTGTGCACCCAAAATGGGCAACATTGAAATACTTTCCAAGATTATTTTTTTAAATTAAAAAATAGTTAAATTATGGCTGGGTTTCAATTCCAAAACCTTTTCACCTATTGCTACCAAGGTTACATTGACAGAACATATGAGAATGAAATCGTTTCACGCAACTGAACGAGGTCACCATGTCCTCTTTTCTGATATTAATTATAACTATTAATTATTATAAGAGACTCGGTGTGCTCTCGTTTCAATACTATGTAACCTATTGCCACCAAAAGTGCATTGAAGATCCATCTGGAGATGAAGCTGTCACACAAGAGACGTTAGTCGCTATTACATACTTTCTACGGTGTGGGGAGCACTCTTAAAGATGCAAACTCATGCCACTGAAGTGGCGATATATTGTGAGCTCCTGGTCACAAACAACTCAAGGCCCGTGAAAACTGATCCCTGGAATTTTCTTTATAATTACATCAAAGATCTTAGCAGGCTAGATTTATTCAAACAGTAGATTTAGAATTCGAGTCTTAAACAACCTATTTCGTTAGCATCGGCAAACTACAGCGTCATATTTTACAGAGAGAGGACATTCGTGTTACTCTCTTGATTGCAATCTCTATGGACAAAACTACTCCCCGGGTGGCGTTCTCGCTTCTCTCGAAACATACAGCCACCACAAACTGAAATAAACAAATTACTTGCAGAACGCCTGACCTTGCATTTACATCATTTCTCGAGGGGTAGCTGAAAATTTAGACATTTCAAGACTTCAGCCGGTAACTCTAGCACAGTTATTGTTAACTGTATATCTTACTTTCTGGCCAACATTCAATGCAAAATGACTTGACAATTGATCGACATCCCGTGGTCAAAATGTACCAGCAGTATCGTTGTTTACATACGTCGGTGTTGAGTGTGTGATTTAGATTTTTTAACGTAGCTTTAACAATTTTTCAGTCATATAGCTACAATGCCTGCAGTGTGACAGTTTATAGTGATGTCTAGCACTGGGGCATCATGCGCAGACATGTAGCATGATGTCCCACCCAGTCACATTATCCTGACACCAGGTCGACCAGTCCTAACACTAACTCTTAATGCTGAGCGCCAAGCAAGGCAGTAGGGTACGATTTTTGTAAGTCTTTGATATGACTCGGCCGGGGTTCGAACCCGCGACCTCCCGCATCCGAGGCGGACGCTCTAACCACTAGGCCACCGGAGCGGTGTACGTCGGTGTTGAGAACTTTGCTCTAGAGAATTAATCGCAACATCTCGTGAATAAGTCTTTGGTATGACTCGGCCGGGGTTCGAACCCGCGACCAACCGCATCCAAGGCGGACGCTCTAACCACTAGGCCACCGGAGCGGTCTACATCGGTGTTGAGAACTTTGCTCTAGAGAATTAATCGCAACATCTCGTGAATAATCTACCAAATACTTCATTGGAGTGATGTAACGTAAAAGGAGAGAAATCTGGAAAAATACGGAGAACTCAAACACGTACGCTAGGAAAAATAGATCATTATGGTACCTTCACTGAATTTTGTTTGCACAAGTTCAGTCAAAGAAAATTCTTTAACTAGTGAGTTTATGTTAGAAAAAACACTTGGATAATAGTTTGGCCAAGAATAATACGTCTCAAGTCGTCGTAATGAACGCTATGCTGTATGGTATGTACATTATATCAGCTGGTAAACAGTGTTCATGACGCGCAGTATCAGCTACAGTAGTATGTCCGTTTTGTTTTCCTATAATTAGCTGAAAGACTCAAGCGTGTTCCGATTACTACAGAATTTGTAAGGTTGACTTACCAACGTGTGCATGTGTAATTATGACTCAAATATGGACCATTAACTTTTCTGTTGTCCTGATATAATAGTCAATACACCGTGTGATATATATATATATATATATATATATATATATATATATATATATATATATATATATATATATATACACAATAAAAACCAACCTTCCCCCCAACCCCAATAAAATAATATTACTTGTTTGAAACAAACCAGTTTTTACTTGTGTTTGTATTAATAAATTTAATATATGATTTTGAATGGAACCAAACTACCTAGAACAAATATAAATAAAACAAGCACAAATTTGTTTTCAATTGATTTAGGCTATGCTTATAAAATCTGTACAACACAACGTCTCTTACATCTACAGATGGAGCACGGTGTTACACGTTGAGAATAAGCAGGCTAAAATCCTGATCAAGACCAATAACTTCCGTATCAATATTCTAAAGAAGAATTTAAAAGCGCTGGATAAAAAGAGAGAAATGATGAGAGCCAAAAGATTCCAGACAAAATCAGAGAGTCCAACACCCATTCAAGAGTCTTCCCGTGACGTTGAAGTTTCAGACAGTCCGTGTCTGCTTGTTCCGGATGAGAAAGTTCCGGTAGAATTGGACCGAAACGAGAATCAAACTGAGGTGATTTGTATGCCTTGATGACATTTACTTACTTTTATTAGAATAAATGGTGCAACAATAAAGTTTTCAACCACCCACCTCCAAGTACACTGAAGTCCTAATTTACTGATCCTAAAAGAAAATGCTACAAAAATGATTATGCGACAGAGTTACCTTTAATCATGCTTTATACCATATTGATAAGACTGTAAAAGTTTCATAGGAATCGGTAAATTCAAATTGCGTGTTGTTATTGAACAAATTGGACAGCAGTTGGGAAAGTACTTTTATACAATCATAATTTCTGTTATCTTTTTCAGGTTGATAAAACAGATCATCCCAAGGAACAGAACTCAATACTTTTTAGTGTTAACACATATCTGACTGAAACGACAACAAGCAAATGGTTAGGAGCCAGGAAAGTTTCTCATCTTTTTCGTTCTTTTCGTGGATTTAAATTCCTTGCGTTATTGGCTGGCAATTCTCTTCTTCTTCTTGTCGGTTTCTTTTTCTTCTCCCATGAATAAAAAACGCACATCCCATGATATAAATAGAAATGAAAATAACTTCTTTTCTCCTTAAGATATAAATAATATTATAAGAAGAACGTATTTTTGTACAGTATCACATAGGTACAGTACAATCTGACCTTTCTCTTCATGTGTTTCAGATGTTCAAAACAGAGAAGACCCAAAAGCTCCTATTCAAACAATAACCTTGAAGGTTTGGAAAGATTGTAGGCATATTGAACACTGTACTATATCACGACAGCTCAGCCTGCAGTTGAAGAAAGGAAGTATAGAAGTGGAGTGGATTTTGCTTCTAAATGTTCACAGTGTTATATGTGTGCAACATGTGAACGAAAAAAGTTTATCCATTGAGAAAAGAGCTGGACGATTTCAATATTTTCGGCAAAACAATTGTACAGTTTTATGTCCTGACAGTATCAAATATTTATAGAAGCATATATAACGTTCTTGCTGATGCAACAATGATTCTATCTTTGAATACTAAGCAGGGATTAAAATGCTATTTCTGGATGGTACGTTTACTCACAGTTCGATTAAAATGCTATGTCTAGATGATACGTTTACTCACAGTTCGATTAAAATGCTATGTCTAGATGATAGGTTTGCTCACAGTTCGATTAAAATTATATTTCTGGTAGGTTTACTCACAGTTCGATTAAGATGCTATTTATGAAAGGTTTACTCATAGTTCAATTAAAATTGATACCTCCAACATAAAGAAAGTCTTAAAGAGAATAATACCAAGTCATGCTGATATTTCTATTCACCTGTCAAATTACAACTTTCACTTTCTCGAGTGTTTCTGACTTGAATTCCCCCTAACACGAAATGCAACGCGTATTCTGATAGGATACATAAAATAAATGAACCGGAAATATCATTAACCTTTATTGGTGCCTGTACTATCAACTTATAATTAAATCTCGATTTCAATCAGCATAAATCTGTATTGACTGGGTGTTTTCAATCTCGATTTCAATCAGCTATGTTTACTACGTTCATACCTTTTATTTTAAAATTCCTCTGTTCTATAATTATACATCTACTGAGTGACAAACAATCGTCCTCGGAAAACTCTATGAGACATATATATGATCCATTTATAGCACTGTTCAATTCCCCGAAAGAAATATGACACACCATAACATTATATAGATGAATTTACAAATATATTACAGTACATACTGAAATGTAACAGTGTACAGACTGATTAATAATATGTAACATTGAATAGACGGATTGCCACCATATGCCACTGTCCATATTAGCACCATATGACACTCTACAGATGGCTTGACACCATACGACACTGTGCAGACTGTCTGGCACCATGTAACACTGCGCAGACTGATTAATATTATACAACACTGTACAGAGTGATCAACACCATTTAACACTGTACAGATGGACTGACACCATATAAGACTGCACATATTTATTAATAAATGTATATCACTGTACAGACTGATTAGTACCATGTGACAAACAGAATGAATGACAACATTCAGCAATGTACATACTGATTAACACCGAATAACACTGTATAGATGGCTTGACACCATATAACACACAGATGGGTTATATTCCTCATCAGTCACATGATTTGCTTGGATAAACACCAAGCTGGATTTGGATTTTTTTTTTTAACGTAGCTTTAACAATTTTTCAGTCATATCGCTACGATGTCTGCAGTGTGGCAGTTTATAGTGATGTAGCATGATGTCCCACCCAGTCACATTATCCTGACACCAGGCCGACCAGTCCTAACACTAACCTCTTAATGCTGAGCGCCAAGCGAGGCAGCTGTTAGTACCATTTTTATCAGTCTTTGGTATGACTCGGCAGGGGATCGAACCCACTACCTCCCGCATCCGAGGCGGACGCTCTAACCACTAGGCCACCGGAGCGGTCTAAACACCAAGTAAATGTCTTCGAATGAAGAAGTGCTTTAATATAGCCTTTTCTGGTTGGTTGAATGTTGTTTTGAATAACTTGATAAAACAATGATGGATAACTGACAAAAGTTTCATTTGGACCATGAAACTGGTGTAGACTACAGATTCGCAGAAGCTCGGGTAGAGAAATACATGAAACAAAGAGTTTTCGTCCTTTATTTACGATGCAGAAACATTATTGTCTTTAAAAAAATAATGGAACCTCATAAATGCTATAATGTTATTTACGTCCTGAGCAAAGTGTAATTTGTACCTCTGTCGTCACATTATCAGGTGGATAGCAAGGAAAAGAACCCTATGCAAAGTAAATTCTGGGAAGAAATATAACATTTTTTCGAAGAAAGAAAGGAATACATGAGACTGCCTCGTGCGAGTTCGAAAATGTAGAGTCGACCGGATGCGCCCTCACGTCCGTCGCATGAGACAACTAATGGCGACAGGAGCCATTTAAGCTTAAAGTACAAGTCATACATGTCATGTCGGAAGGAACCATTGTCGCTTAAGTACAAGTCAAACAGGTCATGTCGGAGGGGGCCATTGTAACTTAAAGTACAAGTCATACAGAACCTGTCGGAAGGAGCCATTGCAGCTTAAATTACAAGTCTCACAGGTCATGTAGGTGTTTTGTTAACGTCTATCCCAGAGGCAATTTGATTAAAATCAGATCTCCGCTGTCCTACGTGAAGATCTGACGACGACCGCTTCGGGATCATGTTCTGGCGAACTTTTAATTAGCCAATGGAAATACAGCTTTCAAAAATCTGAAAGTGAATCAAATCGTTCGGTACACGTTCATGCTCTTCATCCACACTGCTCAGTCTCCAAACGCGAACATATAAGACTTCATCTGATTGGCTGATAAAATTAGCGATTGTGATAATAACATTGGTTGCCAGAACATGACCTCTAAGCGGTCGCTGTCAGATCTGCACGTATAACAGTGGAGATCTGATTTTAATCAGATTGATCTCAGAGGTAGATGTCATTTGTCAGATTTTGATTACATACGAATACCATTAAATGTTGATCATTCAGTTTATTTCACTTACTCATTGATCTCTATTCCTTGCAAAACTGTTATATAATTGCCACATGAAATGTATGCGATAAGTGCACACTTTTAGATGAGGCCAACCTAGAGCTTTGAACCATGTAAACTGGAGTGAATCTCTAGCATAATTATGTCACAATTAAAGCCCAACATATTGGACACACAAAAAAATACTATTATCCCGCACTGATTATTATCAGACCAGACGTCCTCTTATTTTGACCCAGTTTAGTACTTAACCGCCCTTGCAAAAGTCCATTCTGGCTAGTACTTATCGTCCGGAAGTTGTGCGATAGCAACGTACGATGCATATCAATCAATAACCAAGAGGAATAAACATACTTTGGTAAAAGCTATTTAAGTATTAAAATTTAGAGCAACAAACTATTTTGTAAGTCAGGATCATTATTTCTCTTATCAAACTACATTGACGTACTCTTCAGTAGTCAGGGTGCCGGACACATGACTGACAGGATCGAGTCCTACTATTTTTGACCAGCTCAGTAGGACTACTGTGTTGAATCGTAGGGCAAGGCACTTTGCTCCAGTTTTCCTTCGTACTAAATGACTACCTGTGCTGTAGCTTGTCGTTGTGCAAGGGACGATACTCCAATTGTCTCGGTACGAAATAAGCAACTTGTTTTGCAGAGTCAAAAAACACCAAACCAAATCGAGTGTGACTTGGATCAAATATTCTCTGATATAACACATATAATAATGTATGTTTTTTATGTACCTTACGATTTCAACAGGATAAATGCTAATTAAATTTTGAAACCAACAACAGCGATATACTGACTGTAACTGCCAGTTTGTATTGGTGTATTATTTGTCAACAGATAAATATCTCTAACCAAGCAATTTTCTTGCTTAACTTCTCCTTGCATATTGTGTATATTCATATTTCTCAGATCTAATACAAGCAAGGTTTTTCATATCATCATAGTTCCTGAACATAACGTGAGACATGTTTGTTGCTGTTGTTGTTATGCTTTTTGTATTTTTTAATAGATACTTGATTTTGGACAGACATATCTATATTCTTCTCAATAAAAATATTTTACAAATGTCAAAAATATTTCCTAACAGCATCTCTTTTTCTGCACTGGACCACACAGAGATGGATTTCCTTGCAAATGACATTCAATATTTGAAACGGTAAAGTTACCGTGTATCAAAAACACGGGCTGTCGACGAGGCGACAGTACTGAACCTTTTGAACAAATTGCTATTTATAAACTAACAAATTGAAAATCTACAATGTTTAGAACATATCAACATTATTTCAGCAAAGAAAAATAAATTACAGATATTACGGTAAAGGGATATATATACTCTTACAAGTTAACTTGAAAATACACGTGCTTGCTGTGTAGCCCTACAATAAACGACTGTCAATCCAAGGCACTTAAAGGGAAGTAATAGCAGGCAGCACATCCATACAATGCTGAATATTTGTCCCCCTTAAATAAAATCGTCTCGTCTCGTGAAAATGCACGAAATCTGAACAAGTGTATTGTCAGCAGAGTAGTGTGAATACATTTTACTTGACCAAACTTTAACTGTGGAGGCTCGTTTCGAAATGTTTATCTTATGGAAACTAAATGATGTATATTTATGTACCTGTACATGCATATATCGAGCTATGTCTCTATCCATCCACCGATGTATCCGTCCATCCATCTCTCTATCATAGCAGTAAGTTTGTGTTCTTATGTGTCAGTGTGTGTGTGTGTGTGTGTGTGTGTGTGTGTGTGAGAGAGAGAGTGAGAGAGAGAGAGAGAGAGAGAGAGAGAGAGAGAGGGAGAGAGAGAGAGAGAGAGAACTTATCTGTATGCCTTTCTGGTAGTGGTTTTGAAAAACATCGAGTATTTGTATGACTTTATTCTCAAGACTGTTACATAGATAAGAATTGTGGGAGTATTTGTATGATTTTATTTTCAAGCCTGTTACATAGATAAGAATCTGGAAAACTCCTGAGGAGCAAATCAATGATAAAACGTCAGGAAAATGTGCAATGTGCATTTGTAGGGTTTCGATGCAACTGATAATAGTCTCCAACATATTCTTTTCATATTATAATAACTTATGACTGGGCTATTCCTGTGTAGTTATCTCTAAGACTTGTGTCTTTAGATAGATAGACATGAAATTGTAACTAACGGCATTGTTATTGCATCTAATGCAACTTTTTTTTATATGTAGCTGAAAATAATTCGTGCCAAATGGAAAACTTAACCACAGTCTTATCGCATACAAGTAATCTGAAAAACAAAATAATGTGCACATAAATATTGAATACTCCAACAGATTTTACAGCCTTGAAATTTTTATAATGGCTTTTAGCGTTTCTGCTTTTTGTGACTGAATCAGCTGTAATAATCTAGAAGTAAATAAGTTATTAAAAAGAACAGTGTGCATGTTTACAAAAGCATAAGGCAAAGTTTCACAGCGCCATCGATCTCTCAAATGCTAACTTCTTATCTAAAAATGACGACGCGCGAGAATTGAAATCATAAAATTAATCATTTCATGTCATTACACCAGCTGCGTCATTTTGACATTTAAATAAAACTTGCTGAAGTAAATCTTTTCTAAACAGTTTTGAGTATTTTATCGTTACCCGTTAAACTGTGTAGCATAACTTAAAACCGTCATAAATTCACCAATGACATCGGCAGAAACTGTCAATCCTGACGTCGACGGTGGTCAGTTAAACAATAATAAGGTCAAAGGAGATAAACTAAGTACAGGAATGATACCGCATCCCCCTAGATAACTTTCTTAAATGATTTTTAAAAAAAATTAATGTCATGTAGTTATTAACAATATGACGTGGAGAAACATGACAGAATATATGAAATATGTCAGATTGTCAAATGTCCAAGCTGCTATAGCATCTATTTGATTTTCTGAAGATACGGAATAATCAGTTTCCTTTGTTGTCATGTATATTATTACCAACACCAGTCCAAATTGCACTACAAATGACAGACTTAGTACTCCAAGGATAAATAAATAACACGAATGAGTTTTTCCATGCACGTGCACAAAATGTAAAAATGAAACACTGATCACTAGAAGACACAATCCTGTGTGACATAACATTGTTGTTGGCTTTCCAGACAAATTGTGCAGGTCTTTGCGCGAATGCATAATGTCCACTACATCCTGCAATAAAAAAGAAGGCTTAAAAAGTTAGAATTTGCAGCGAAAGAGAGTCTTTGTGCCGTATACACTTATCTATAGATCGGATCCAACTACAAACAACACAGACACAGATCTGATGTCGGGTCTATGCTGTTTGTTAGGACTAACAATAAAAAACGAAAAACTCCCATAGATTCTGGTATTCCGGTGCATGATTAAATGGCAGATCAAGGTCAATTTGTGTTATATATATATATATATATATATATATATATATATATATATATATATATATATATATATATATATATATATATATATAGTATTATTGTGTGTGTGTGTGTGTGTGTGTGTGTGTGTGTGTGTGTGTGTGTGTGTGTGTGTGTGTGTGTGTGTGTGTGTGTGTGTACGTAACTGAGGGTAGAGTTCTGGCCTACCTGACTGTTGTCTTGGCTGAGAGTTGCGCCTACCAGAATTTTGTCTTTTTAAAAAGATGCTTACTTCGATTTGGCCTAACCTTATTTACAAAGTAGAATAATCATCATGGGCATTTTATTGTCATACGTCAAGTGTAATTAGTATATAAGGATGTGATATACAAAATCATTCATTCCTGTTTTAAGTTCAGTCTGTGGAATCATTTACTGATGTGTTAAGATATAATTTGAGAAGAATCATTTATTTAAATTATTGACTGGGAATTACAAAGTGATCATTTACTTTTTGTACTAAAACACTAGTCTGTAATTATTGTGAATTCATTCCAAGACATTCTGGATTGTTTCATTGTGATACATCAAGACAATCGATGCATCAGCACATTCAAGACTATTGGCACATCAGCACATTCAATATTGGAATTCATTAAGAACAGTCATTACTTTTGGCCTTGATAAAACGTTTTAGATTATTTGGGATTTAATTCACGATACAATAACTTTCTCTTAAATGTTCCCTCTGTAACTTTGAGAAAATAATTATTGCTAACTTTACTAAACTTGTTGGTTTCTACTTCTTTCTGTTACTTAGTTTAAGACCATAGAATCGTAACAATTGTTTGCATTTGGAACTATCTTATACCGGAGTATATCCGGTAATCTTATCTCCTATATGATATCATATAAAGAACATTTATCATTTCATACGTTTCGTCACCCTACGTCACCACCTCCAAGTTTACAAAAGAAATGGATAATTTCTAACAAGCTCTGACCACATGGAAGCTACAAGTATATATGAATGCGAGTATGGATTGACGAATCAACAGCTACACATATAAACCCCACCCATTTCTGATACAGTGCACATTTTGGAAACTTTAAATCCACCATTTTACTTCCATATTAAGCTGAGGAAGAGACTGAATAGTGTGTGTTTTGATCTTTTCGGCAACGATCTGACCATTAATAAATGTAAAATTCTGGTCAGCTGATTAATATTTCATAGTTTCTCGCATTGTCTTATTAAGGACCATGCCAAAACTACTGAAATATACCAACAATAATCATTTATTTCCGAGGCACTCGATGCAATACTGAAATAATAGAAGTTACAATAAATGACTGCGGAAGAATACATGCCAACCTATGCAGACGTTATATATATATATATATATATATATATATATATATATATATATATATACGCACAAGCAAATTATTGTTAATGAGGCTAACTGGTATAGTGCATAAAATTATTCCCCGCTGCAATCAGAAATCACACGACGTCGACGTTAGTATCTATTGTCTGGTATCACCCTTCCACATTATCCATTTCTAAATGTTAAAATTTGATTTACGTTTCCCTATCAGGCCCCCTGCCACACTATTGGGCTTATAAATGACTTCTCTCTGAATATAAGCCAGAAACTTTATCACCTGATACGATGGCTGATATTTATCATTCTGAGAGAGAGAGGGGGTGGCGACGGAGAGACAGAGAAAGTTCCCAGGTTTGCAAACGACGTACCGTGAATGGCACATTATACGCCGCCCCGTATTTAATAATCATCTATGCAGAGAATTTAATACGTTCTACAGAAACCACTTTTCTTCTTTCAGTCACAACCTCAAAAATCTATATGCTTCCTTACCACAAGTGCAAGCGATCTACAAAGTTGTGTCCATATCCGTAATATAAAACTAATATTATTGTGCTGGAACCTCTTTTCTTCATTCATTACCAGTAACCATAACATTTGACTTCAAAATCAATAGGCTTCTTCCATACCTTTGTGCACGTCATCGACATCGTTTGGTACAAGTATGTGATGCAGAATACTGTTATTGTGTAGAAACCATCTTTATTGCTTCAGTTAGAGTGACCCTGACCTTGGCCTTTTCACTCAGAAATCGATAGACTTCTTCTCTCTCCAAGTGTAAGCCATCCACAACGTTGGTAACTGATGATTGTGGAGAATTCACGTTGTTGTGTAGAAACAATTTATATTACTTTAGACATAGTGACAATGACCTTTTCGCCCTATATGTAAGCCATCTACACAAGCTGGTAACCGTTGGTGGTGGAAAACTTGAGTTAGAGTTCATAAACCATTTGTCATATTTCAGACACAGTGACTTTGAACCTTGGATCACAAAAACCAAGAGGGTTCTACCTTACCCCATGTGCTAGCGATCCACACAATCTGCTAACTGTAGACGAGTTAATGTGCAGAAACGTAGTTGGTAAGACTCTGACGGACGGTCAAGATAACGTAATACGTTCCACGTTATGTGACTATTCGATTCCGTTCATACTAAACAATATCGTTTTCTTAACGTGCATTAAAGGTCAATAAAGGAACTAATAACCCAACTTTTCTCATGCGTAGAACTTGTGTACTTAGGGTCGACAGGTCAGTGCCGGATTACCAAATAGGCAGAGTAGGCACCGGCCTATGGGCCCCACGCCTTTTAGGGGCCCCGCGACAACGGATCAAAATAATATTGAATTGATTTGATCTTGACGTATTAGGAAATAATTTGCGAGGGGGGCCCCGAGACTTCGACTGCCTAGGGACATCCACAGGGTTTAATCCGTCACTGCGACAGGTCACTCCTTTGCCCTCATTATCATATTCGTATTAATGAGCGGTATATACACAGCAATAGCACGTGACTCGAGACACAAATTGTGCATTGCTTCCAACAAATAACAATTATAAAACTTTTTTCTTGATTTTCTTTCCTTTTTAAGACCGGCATATATAGCTAGATTATACTTTGATAATTATTCAGATTTTCATAAAAGAATACAACACCTGATGACATTTACAGAAAATGAGAGGCAATACTAGTACCTGATTACGTCTGTGTGATGAATGCGAACTATCTTGCAAAACTGCTGGGTTATTTTCAATTAATTGGAAAAAAATGAGTGAGAAAAGTAATCGATGTCCGAGTTTATACCAAGACAAGAAAATCCCAGTTGCGGGATTACATTATTTATCCTCTCCATCTCGGCAGAGCCTCGTAGGGAGATAAATAATATAATACCTTGACTAGGATTCCCTTGTCTCGGTAAAAATCCAAACACAGATTCTATTATGATCAGCCTATGTAAGTTAAGTGAATTTCCAAAAAGGGAGTGGGGTGAAGGTGAAGAGAGTTTAATCTTCTAAGCTTCGATTGTGGAGCAAGTTCGGTACATAATAAGAAAATAAAAATTCTTTCCCTACGTTAATACCGGATATATTTCATCTCTTAGTACCAAAAACGATATATTATAACTTGTGACTTCGACACTCGTTTAAATATAAGGTTTTTCTCGTTTAAATATAACGTTTTTTGTACCACATGATGAAGTATATCCGGTATTAACGTAAGAAAAGAAAATAACCTCTGTATATATATACACACGTGTGTGCGTGGAGAACGCATCTCCTAAATGGATGGAGCTTTGCTGTGAATATAGACAAACACGAGCTTGGAAACAGTGGAGTCACTAGGGTTGGTGTCTCCCAGTGCGGTAACTCATGGTGTCACCCCCATGGACCTCCTTCCTGCACAAAAATTCAAATATTTTATAGACAGTCATGTGCGGTAACTCATGGTGTCACCCCCCAGGGACCCCCTTCCTGCACAAAAATTCAAATATTTTATAGACAGTCATGTGCGATAACTCATGGTGTCACCCCCATGGACCTCCTTCCTGCACAAAAATTCAAAAATTCTGTAGACAGTCATTTTGGTGTCACCCCCTCTGATGGTGTCACCCGGTGCGGTCAGCACCCCACCTAGTGACGCCACTGCTTGGAAACCCAGTCTCCTTTAAGTACACAGTCAGTCTGGATTTCAGTGAGAGAAAGCAAGTTGTATAAATATAGTATATTTGCTTGAAACAGGGAATATCAGATATATTTCATCCAGTGAGCGAAAAATACTTAAATTTCTGTTTGTTTGTTGTTGTTTTTTTCACTCATGAGATGACGTATATCCAGTTTAATAAAACAGTTTGAAGTCGCTAATTTCTTACTGTATCCCGCGCGAGGAGGATATACTTATAACTACACCACGCAAGCGTCTAAAAATGTTTATACTTTTTGGTCATAATATCATCAATGTCAACTGACGGAGCACTGAACAACACACTCCTGGTATTCCACTCTAGTGAAATATCAAAATTATTTCTCTTGGAAAATCCAGTAATTCGCGCCCTAGCATAATATAAAAATTATTGTAGTTATAAATATACATTAAATGCAGCGGAGAGTGCTGTCCCTGGCTACAAGCTATATCCCTGGCTACAAGAAAGTGATATCCTTGCATACAAGAAAGAGCTACCCCTGGTTCCAAGAAAGTGCTATCGCTGGCTCTAAGAAGGTGCTATCCCTGGCTCAATTAGAGGATGTGTGACAATATGAAGTGAACTTACATGGATGGAGAATACTATTATACAGGTTACATAATTAAAGCACGTCTCCAATGAGAATTAAACTTGTTTATTAATTTATCAAGCCAAGTGCATATGGAATTCACTGAATATCGATGTACAGACCCTCGCATTAATAACGAATAACGTTGATAACGGTTGTCTGTCGCGAAGATTTTTCAGAAATAGTTATAAATTTGCCACATGAAGGGTGGGGTGGGGTGTTTCGTAGAATGGTTGAGAAAATGTCCATCCATCATGCAATAATACCATGCAACCGACACTATATCTGACTATCAGACTTTAATTTTCTTTTTGTTTTAATCGGCTTTAGATTTTGTTTTAGATTTCGTTGTGGTGTCATTTGATTAGAGTCTCTACAACGTCAACAGCTTTTTCTTGCTTAAAATGTTTACTAGTCACAGTCATAAAGGAGGAGGCGAGTGGGCCGAGTGATCTAAGGCGCTCGCCCTTGCCGATCACTGCCATCTCACCTATGTCCGCGTAGGTTAGTCTTGGGCTCGGACAATGTGGTTGTTTGAGAAAGCTTGCCAGTAGCTTCTTGTGGATCGGTGGTTCTCACCGGAATTTTCCGGGATTTTTCCTCCATCAGTTATACTGGTCGCAATGCATAGCTTATCATGTGCTGCAAAATGGTGTTTAACCATCACAACAACAACACAGTCACCAAAACATGCATATGCCTTTATTTATATACGATTAACACTTTATGGAGCATGCTGAACTACAGCATTTGGAATTGTATATTTGGGACTAGAAATGACTATATCCCACGGCTTATTATATAACGTACCGTATGCAAGTTACAATGAGCTGCTAAGGTGATAAATTAAACATCACTGCGTATCGTTCAATACAACCATGTTAAGTAGCCGATGAATGCAGCAATGCTCACTGGAGAGTACGTGTAGTGAAATACTATTCCAATGTTTACGTTGTCTTCTCACCAACAATTGGTTTGCCCATCGACCATAATTTACATACGGTAAACTTAAAATATTACACACAATCTGTCCCTTTTATGAAAAGGGCAAAATTCCGGTTGCACATTTCGTAAAAAGGGTATTCAGTCTAATCCATTTATGAAATCACTTGCACTTTTCATGAACTGTGCAAAATGCCTACCTATTTCATGACGTGCTGTCTGACTGTGTGCGCACACACACACACACACACACACACACACACACTATATATATATATATATATATATATATATATATATGCACTATCGTACTATCGTACAGCTAGAGAATTTTAATTCTAACTCCACGGAGATTCAAACCCATTTCCATGGGTAAACGGCATCCATCGACTTGCCTGCACGCACCAGCCCATATATATCAAGACTACGCAAACATCACCAAAAAAACACGATGCTACTCAGTCGGTGTTATATGCACTCGTGCGTAGACATACTCGCATGGCGACCTAGTAATTAATTCTCATCTATTTGCACAGCCATTTCGGATTCGTATGAAAGAAATCAAAATATATAGGATTATGCATAGAGAATTACAAATACACACCAAACAGAACGGAAACTGCTATCCCTGGATTGTAAAGGAGAATGCTTGATAAAACTAGGCAGAATTAATATTTAATACAAATAATACTATCCGTACAGCACGAATTAAAAATTCTCTAACCGGTATGATAGTAGTATTTGTATAAATATATAATTCATTCATGTAGGGAAGGAAAGAACAAAGGCACTACAACACCTTGAATGTTGTGCGTATGTGTTTACGTGCGTTCGTGTGTGTTTTTTTTTTACTAGGTCTTTCTAACTTAACCTCATGATATTGTTTTATTTATCACTATAAACTTTAAACTCGTCGTTTGATTAATAAAACGATTACCGTTTGGATTTCTTTTGTGTCCGTACTAACGAATCTGGCCCTTCTCCGACCTCCATCCTCCGTACGTTTAATCCGTGCAGCATTCGCAGCCATTCTCAGCGTCACTTCTTCGTCGTCATCCATCGTTAAAATCTATTTCGAAAATACAGATATTTTATTGTATATAACTATGTTTATAAAGTGGCGGAAAATAACGATATAAAATATCGTAATAAACCCAAGTAAATTTTACTTCACCATTTTTGTTGATAATGAAATTGAAATAATGTTTTATAATAATAGAGGCAAGAAAAATTCACTACAATTTTCTAAACGATGTAAATAAAAACAAAGAATCTTATATTGCTTCGAGGAAAAGTTAACATACAAAAACAAAGATTGCAAAATTCTGTTTAAAATCGAGGTAGAAGAATTTGTAAAGATATGGTAAGTGAAGTGGCGGATACAGAGAGGATTCAAGAGTTAAAGTGAAACCCAAATTAAATCGGAACAGTAGAATTTTCAATGAAGAAAGAACCCCAAAAACCGACAAAGCTGAACATTTATGCGAAATAAACACGAAGATTTACAAAAGTTGACCCTGGTAAATAAAATACCTATAACCCACCCCTGATTATGTAACTGTCCATTCCTGGACGTGAACTGCAAAATGCCAAGGCACGTCATTGGCCAGATCAAGCTAGTTGCCTGTCCGCTACAGTTTTATACGATAAAGGAAGGAGCGACAGCTTATAACATCATGGGTTATCCGTAACATATAGGCGTTGTGATTTAGCTAATTCAGAAGTAGAAGGGGTCTACATTTACTTAAAATACTTCTTGAAAGAAAAAACACTTGGAACCAACTGAACGATAGCTATAGCTTTTTTCATAAATAAGTTAGCCGCGGTGGCTCAGTGGTTAGCCTGCCCGACTCACGATCGAATGGGTGCGGGTTCGAATCCTACTACTGGATCATCAGGAGTCAGCTACTGTGGTACATCCTTGGGCAAGAACTTTTATTATATATATATATATTAGTGATGAACGTTTTCTTTGGATGTTTACAGTCAATCACATGGTCTTTTTGAATTACACAGATAAGCTCAGCCAATAAAAGATCACAAACATGATCAGTCTCATAAAAACGATTATTTTAGTTGTCGTTATCTTTGTTGCCAGCATTATTATCAGCAGCAGCAGCAGCGTCCAAGCCATGTGATATTGCTAGGTAAGCAAAGAGGGCTGAAAATCACACTCTTTCTGGGTGTTGTAACATCATATACATTCTTCTATAGCTTAATATTAATTGCACCTGCCAAATAACGATTTCACCCAGAGTGACAGTTTATCAATTTCATTCGATGGAGGGGGCATTTCTATCTAGTGGAGGGGGACTACTTTACGATGACTAAAGAAATTATGATTAAACTATGACTGGGATATACAGATCAAGAGCTTTAAAACTAAACGTGTCTGAGGTGTTAAGTAGTGATATATTTAGACCATAGCAGGGATAGCGTCATTCAAAACAGATCAGCTGTAACATGTATGTTTTTACAACGTCTGTGTAACATTATACTTTACATGTGCTTGTATATAGAAATAAATTACTCTATATTTCCAGATGCGTCTTTCTCGAGGAAAATATACAACAAAACAAACACAGTTACAGAAAGTAATAAACTTCTACACTTTTGCACAAAATGAAAATAAAATTCAAAATTCTGATGATGTATCCTCCCCCGTTTGTTTTGTGGCCTTAACTCGGTTTAATAAATAACGCGTATGGTCCAAGACCAGTCAACTACAATCTAAACTAGACGGAACAGTTTGTATACACTGGAAAAGGAAACGACTGTACGTGACATTAGCAAGGCTGACGAAGAGAATATAGGTCTATAATGAAACTGTAACTTACTCCGTTATACAGGAGTGTCATTTTGTATTCACCAGTGCGGGTCCATCTGTTTGGTTAATATCGACATGACCTATTAACAGGAAAGCCAGCCTTTACAACGCGGTTACTCTTGATAATGCACATATAGTTCAATAATTCAGGGGAGATAAATCAATAAAAACGTGGATTGGACTGCTGATCCTCGATATCACAGTTGTCAACATTTAAATCCTTACCATAGCTTAGGCCTGTATATTTTATATCCATATATGATTCTCTCTCTCTCTCTCTCTCTCTCTCTCTCTCTCTCTCTCTCTCTCTCTTATAATTTACATAATTCGGAAAGGAAAAGGTCACGAGCTATACCTATCAAAGCTTAATTTAGACCGGCCATTCATTACTTATTTGCACAGTAGGGCAAGAATGTCACGAGAAAAGAAATTAACATACAATGACCGATTTTATTTTTTTGTTTTAGGTCAACAATATAAATCATGTATTATTAAAATAATTTGTCTGACGAAGGGATTAGAACCGTCCGTCTTTTTTCTTTACATGTCTTGTTTTTTGTTTTTTTTTCCTATATCTTTAAGAATGAAAACTCTAACCACATTCACCCATCAATCTATCCGTCCACGCGACCATGGATACACATTTGTCTATACATACATACATACATACATACAGCCACCGCCGCAGAAGCAAATAACTTAGGAGAGTATGAGAAAGTCATGAAGAATTTCTAGCCCTAGTCCAGAAAGAAGGTCTTCTCAAGAACGATGACAACAAAATTACTAAGAAAGAAAGAGCATAGCAAGAACATCAGACTAAAGGCAGAAGACGGGAAACAGAAATATCAGACCGGTGATGGCACCAACAGAAGCTTCCAACTCCAGAAAGAAACATGAGTAGTAGTAATGGCAGCAGGGGACCAGGCATATGAGGTCAACAAGGTGAAAACATGTGTGATAAGTTAAGATGTCTCACCATTGTGAAGAATGTGTAGGAGCTAAGGATAAGACAATTTTCTTGAAATGATCTCGGAATGTAGCTAAATAACCACCATCGAGCTGCAGCGACTGCGATTAAATTGTTCATTGTCATCGATCAGGTGTTGGACTACTGCGTAATGTGTACATATTTTTTCCAAATATGGACGAGGTAAGAGTGTGATCTGAACATGCTGTTTTGAAGAATATCAATAAAATATTGACCTAATCATGGGAACGAAGTGCCTTTCCCAAAGAGACACGAAGGCATCCGACCTGGCCGGCTTGGGCGGGTATTGAAACCGCGACTCTTGGATTACGAGTCGGACTTTCTGCCGACTTAGCTACCATGGCTCCCCCGTCGCTTAATGAATACATATATATGTCCACCATTTCATAAACAGAATGAATATGCCTCAACGATCCATCGAATCCATTTATACGTCACTATCAAGCTCTTCTTAAGGATTCTATTTTAACCTCTGATAAAGTTTCGAACCACAGATACTTCAATCTGGATTTACATAATTTAAGTCAACGCCAAGAGACATTGCTTTCAATGTGATATCCTAAAGACAGCTTGTTGCTCGCTGTAGTGAACACTGCGCTAGTAATTTTTAATTCGATTTTATTCCTCTCGTATCCCAAACCGATCTACATAAACATTACTCCGCTGATGGTTTTTAAAGTTAGTTGGCATTGTTTCTCGTATCTGTCTGTGAGAATATTAATGTGAAAAACAGCATAAGGTGTTAGTGTGCTAATAATTAAATTAGTTTACATTCTGACAGTGCTGGAAATGTCTTAAATTTCCAGATATATGTACCTTGTATGCGTGGGCTTGGCAATACCCCACCCCCCAGAAAAAGAATGGACTATTAATTTATTTCAATTTGCACCAGAAATGGTAATCTACCTTACTGCTCCCAAAATTTAAAAGTACAAGTCACAGTGTACCTACCTGTAAGCTGCGATGATGCATCAAATTTTTACTGGGGGAGAGGTTTACGCTAAAGGAGAGTTTCAACCTAACATCCCTGTTGGAAAACAGCTTGTATTTTGGGGAGCGTGGGAATTTGATTTAAGCTGTAATTCTGGTGCTACCCGCTGTGGGTTCCGGATATAGAATAGACCGGAACCGCCCTCCTGCATACTGGAAGAAGCAGCAGGTGGTTAGCATGCTGGAGTCGTTACCTAACGAGTGAGGTAATAATTCCACCACCGATTAGCCAGGATAAGCTCCCGTGGTGTATCCTTGGGCAAGGGATTTTGCACCCAATGTCTCGGCACTAAAATATCTACTTGTGACGTTGTTCCTTAACTACCCCATCCCCACCCCAGACACATCTGGTACTAAATAAAGTGTACAAGTCAAAGTAGTAGCTCGCGTGTCTTCGGCCCACCCTTCTGCTGTGTATAGTACTGTCACTTCCAGGTCTCGTGGGTTCACAGACCTGGATTTTAAGGTATCACACAGCATGGCCAACCAAAACACAAGACAGCCGTTAAAAATCTCAGTTACCCACAATCACGCAATGAGGATGAGAACACCGCAGACAAATAAAATACAATAACATTTCAGATAATCAGCATGACGCCCTCCACCCACCCCTCTGCTGTGTATAGTACTGTCACCTCCAGGTCTCGTGGGTTCACAGACCTGGATTTAAGGTATCAAACAGCATGGCCAAAAAAAAAACATTCGTATAAGTTTAAACCAATATTAGAACTTTACAACTAAATAATACACGTAATACTCAAACCATATCAGTCAAATAACCCACGTACACATTCAAATGACAAAAAATAACCATTAAGGTAAAGTAAACTTAATTTAATCGAGACTAGCCATATGGTCAAGGGGGCGCATGTCAAACAAACCCCCTCCCTGGCAAAGAAATTTTACATCAAACATGGCAGTACTAAAGAAGATCAGGAGATAGTGGAAAAGACCAAGTCAACAACGAGAACGTGGAAGAATGAAAACGGCTGAAGTAACGAAGAGCAGGAAAAGGACACAACAACAGGCAGAAGAACTACAAGAGAAGAGGAAGAAAAAGACAAGAAAGAAATCGTACATCAAACATGGCAGTAATAAAGAAGATCAGGAGATATGAAAGAGACCAAGACATCAACGAGCAAGGAAAAGAAAGAAAACAGCTGAAATAAAGAAGAGCAGATAAAGGACATAACAACAAGTAGATGGACTACAAGAGAAGAGGAGAAGGAGACCACCAAGCAGAAAAATTTCGAAGAGGTCGAAAGGAAGGTATAAATGAAAAGATATTGCCACCAATCAATCAATAAAACGAAACCCCCCACCCCCCAAGTCTGAAAACAAAAATGCCATCCCGGAAAACCAAACACAACACCCACTCCCCTCCCCCCCCCCAACAACAACTATGTAAGTATGCGAGAGGGAATTCGTGAATGTGTATTAGAATGTATATAGCTGTGCAGGAATATATAGAGCATACACCACCAGGACGCAACAACAGGTAGATGGACTACAAGAGAAGAGGAGGAGGAGACCACCAAGCAGAAACCTTTCGAAGAATTCGAAAGAAAAGTATATATGAAAAGATATTGCCACCAATCAATCAATAAAACGAAATCCCCTCAAGTCTGAAAACAAAAATGCCATCCCGGAAAACCAAACACAACACCCCCCTCACCCCCCACCCCCAACACAAACTATGTAAGTATGCGAGAGAGAATCCGTGGATGTGTATTAGAATGTATGGTAATATAGTTGAACAGAAACACGAACAGGAAGATCTACAGCTTACAAACAACATATAGCAAACACACACACACACCATCAACCCCAACCCACCCACCCCCACCACACATACAAGTTTACCACACAGGGCTTTCATTCTGACCCAAGAAAGCCCTCTTCAGAACTACAACTTGCTGGCCCTGAAAAAGAACTGACTGGTTTAAATCCACAACTCAACAATTGACACCCAAACTAAGATCTCAAAAAGAGAAAGGCTTCTTAAGCCGATATAATGCGACGAAATTTTCGGAAAACTTAAGTACGCACAGTACACGAAATTAAAGAACTACCAAGAGATAGGAAAATTCACAACTCAGGAATACCTGACTCGAATGTGACCATCACATCTTTGGCAATATCATAGGAACAGCCCAGTAAAATAGGAAACGGGACATGGATTTGAAATTTTTTAAATATATATCATGCTGCTGGTGTACTTGGTAACAGCGTTCAACGGAGGAGGACAGAGACGAGACAGGAATGCAGAGAACGACCGAAGAGGACGCAGGACGATGTTGCTGTGGTGAGGAGTTTGGCGGAGCCATTGGGGCCCTCTGCCTCCGATGGCTTGCCTGGGTGGCATTGTATTAATAGCGGACAACCGCACAAATTAAGTAGTACACAAAAGTGTACAATTAACGAGTCGCGCATGCCTAAGGGCGATATGCGACAAAAATCCAAAGTAGTATTAGTAGCTGGCATTTACAGCGGATTGCCACTGGAATTTATAGCGAGCTGTTTTGTGCTGAACAATCACAAACGGGAGCAAGAACAGGACTCGTACAAAGTAATTATTACCTTAATCCTGGAAGATCAATCCCCCACCCCGTCTAATTAGCCCCCACCCCTGTTTAAAACTTTCTGCAGTTATTGAAAAATAATTAAATTTCATATTATATATCTTTTTTCATTTGATAATCCTACTCTTTTAGACCAATTTAGGGACAAGTGAACTTGCTCGTTATATCTTTATATATTGCATACATCGGAAATTACAAAATGTCATATTCCAACATTTCTGAAAAGCTTTACTTTAAAATATAACTATATAATCGCACGACAGTGGTTTAACTGATAAAGAAATCTTTGTTCAAAAGTGTTTCCAAAATGTTTAAATTGTTGAAAATACTGATTTAAAATATTACTTTCCTTCAGAGAAACAGTGACTTATGATTCAATATGATTGGATGCCCCGAGTGGTCTAAAGCACTCACCGTTACGGATCACTACCATCTCACCTCTGTCTGCGTGGGTTCGAGTCTCAGGTTCGGCTAATGTGGATATGTGAGAAAGCTTGCCAGTAGCTTCTCGTGGGTCGGTGGTTCTTTCCGGGGGTTTCTCGGGTTCTTCCTCCACCATTTATACTGGCCGCCATGTATAGCTTATATTGTGCTGAAAAATGGCGTTAAACCCTACAATAACAACAATATGATTGCCTTCTTGCGACCTATCGGAAAATGTGTAATGTTATTAGCCTGTTACATGAAAGTTTTACAGCTTATAAGACAACGAGAACTAAACAGTTCATTCAGATAACACTCAATTGTTTCTTTTGGTTATAAATTAATCAAATCACTATATAAAATATAATTATCACAATGAAGGATATTTAGTATCTCTTTGGAAAAATACATTGAAAAATGTATTAAATTTGAGCAATATGTTTCTGGCCTTTTTACCCAAAAAATTCTTAAAAAGTTAAATAAAAAGAAAGAATGGTGCAGGTAGATAAGCACAACTCTGCTGTATCTTTACATGGTTACGCGAGTGTCCTCAGAACATTAAACAGCAGCGGCAACAGTAAAAGTCTTTCGTGACATTCGTGGCAACAGTAAAAGTCTTTCGTGACATTCGTGGCAATAGTAAAAGTCTTTCGTGACATTCGTGGCAATAGTAATAGTCCTTCGTGACATTAGTGGCAATAATAATAGTCCTTCGTGACATTCGTGGCAACAGTAAAAGTCTTTCGTGACATTCGTGGCAATAGTAATAGCCCTTCGTGACATTAGTGACAATAGTAATAGTCCTTCGTGACATTAATGGCAATAGTAAAAGTCTTTCGCATCTATCTGAGTATCGACACATGATCCAAGTTTTAAATTTGTTTGGAAATAAAAAGGAAAAATTCGCCATCTGCCACATAAAATGGGCTATCATAAAATACGGGGCAAATCGATTACACCTTGCCAGCTGTCAGCAACCAAAACTTGAAACTATTCGAGGTGTCGTATCTTCACTTCATTTGCAATTGTTCAGTGAGTATATTATGGTTTCTTTGTAATAAAAGCTACTTGTGCTGTTATTGTCTTTTCGATGTGATTTTGTCAAAAGACAGTAAAACTTACCATTCCTCCAGAATGTCTCCCACTTCTGCGCTGAGATCTAATATCGATAAGTGACAAAAGAAGAACTTGAGGATATTTACACTTAACTGCATTACGGTCTGATCAAGCTGTTCGATTAAGTATGATCCGTATTTTATTTAAGTACGATCGATATTTTGGTTAAGTCCAATTTATGATTTGCACAGCATTCAGAACTGATATGTGACATACCAAGACAGTGAGAGAGAGTGTACGGGGACTTGCATATACTATGATTTCGTTCATGAAGAGAGTAATTTATACATGGACATGCGAGAGAGTGAGAGATAGTTTTGTTTCTTTGGTATTTACTGACACTGCAACGAACAAAAAGCTATGTAGTGCTGGATCAATGGTAGTAAAGTGCTATATCCAATATGGTACTGGTGGATAACTATAGGGCAATATGGTACTAGTGGATAACTATTGGGCAATATGATATTAGTGGATACCTATAGGACAATATGGTACCAGTGGATAACTATAGGGCAATATGGTACTAGTGGATAACGATAGGGCAGCATGGTACTGGTGAATAACTATAGAGCAATATGGTACTGGTGCATAACGACTGGGCAGTATGGCACTGGTGGATAACTATGGAGCAATATGATACTAGTGGATAACGGTAGGGCAACATGGTACTGGTTTGGTGGCGATAAGTTTGGTAGTGAATGAGTGAATGTGCCTGACCAGACTGTATCAAGATAGAAAATTTGGATATATCAGTCTACGGATAATACCGCAAAAAATCACGTCCCTGGTGAGTTCATCAGATAAAG
>JAECUM010015590.1:0-41559 GCA_016617855.1 Megalonaias nervosa | reverse complement strand
GCAAATGGTTCAGACTTTAGGCGGCTCCGCTGTTGCATTCATCATTTCTCATACTGTATCACTGCTTTTCTTCAACATGCGTATATATTTCCATTTCTGCTGGCGTTGGGTGGTTGCTAATTGTCTTCAAAGAGGCCATGTTGAGTGAATCATACATGTAATCCCTCGTAAAGTGCTTGCTGTTTTCTATGGGTAATACATGACCTAAGATCTCATTGTAAAGACTAAGCAAAGATGACCTAAGTGAAGTAGTCATCGTTGCTCCCAGTTTAACCACGTAAATGGCATAGGTTTTTGGAATCTTTTCATTGGTCATCACAATAACGTCTTCTTTTACCGATCCATAAGCCACCAGCTCAGACATGAGGTCACGCTAGTTTGGTAGTGTTTCTTCTGTCCTAGCTGTACTTATGCGGGGCCATCCTTGTGAATTCTGGCTTGGCAGCCAAACCATGTAGTAGCTCCTCAATATTACTTTTTGGGTATGGTTCATTGGTCGCCTGAGTAGCACGTAACCGAAGGCCACAAATGTTATGGTGTGACTGGTGACGCACAAAATATAAAGCCACCAATGCAAACACAACTGGAGGCGGTAACATACTGGCAAGATATTGGTGGATCTGTGATATCGTTTTCTTTCTTCAGGAAACTTTGTCTTTGTAGAGAATGAGAGCCATCCATAACGTCTGCTCGAAGAAATTACCGACAACGCATTGTACTTTTATGTTTTATGTCAGATAGGAGAATAATATAGACCCAACTTGTTTCCCTATCGAGACGACTTCCTTTTGGTGTGCAAGTACACTCTCTTCAATAAGAATACACAATTGTTTGCGTGATACCAGAGCGTGGGTGATGGTGACTTTGATCTTGACATGCTACAATTTGTCCTTCGCGAGATTTATAAGCCCAACGAAAGTTGAAACATATTTAGCATCGAAGTAAATTAGACAGAAAAGCTGCTGATGGAAATGCCTTCTTGGATTGGGTGACATCGAGATACATGAAGGATAGAAGCAAGAAAATGCTCTTTCAGCAAGAGGACTAAGTTTGCTACGTATCATAAAGGACGTCATCCACCATATACACGTCAGGAATGGGCAGCAGTTCGCAGAGTTGCATTCTCTGTGTCGCTAAAGTTAAAAAACCCTGTCGACACTATATTTTGTGCCGTTATTAAAGATGAGCATCTATTGCAATATCATACCCACACTAGTGCTTGTACAAGTCCTGGCTATAGCAATGTATGTTGTGCTAATCAATCTTCTAGTAGGGCCGTTGGCTTTAGAGCCGATGATACGCACCGACTCAAGTACATTCGTAGCGCTTCTGGAGAGGTCGTAAAGAGTAGGATGGTTCAACATGTCGGCTGATCTTGGAAACACAAATTCCAATTGATCCGATTTCCTTAATCGGCAATCCTCGTGATGGGTATTACAACATAGACTTGCTCAAAAAACCAAATGCTGTTTGCCGTTCCTGGAATGATTGTGGACTACAATTTTACGATCGGGTGGTTCAGTCTCGCGATGACTGACCCAAATGTGAAGCTCAGTCTTGGACCGCATTCCCCAATCTCTTGATGTACAGCAGATAAGATCTTCAACAACAGCCAGTACATGCCGTCGAATCTATCATAATTAGCCGATGTTACGCTCACCTCAATAAGATAAGCACAACTAGGAATATTACTAATGGAGAAACTCAGTACCTCGCTTGAAACTGTTTCTTTGGGTAGTTGAGTCCCACGTGACACGCATTCTGGCTCCTGCAAATGCAAGTATTCGCATAAATTATGTAAAGGCAGCATCAATGAGGTATCCATGCGCATCATATATGCAAAAAGGAAAACCAGTTAATGTACTGGAGTGGCTTTGTTGCCGGCGCTGCGGTCGCTCCGTTCCCACTACACTCATTTTCCCTAGAAACGTTATATTTTATTAACACAGCCAGCGCCGACTTAAAGAACGTGTACTTAACGGCCAACACAATCACATCAGTTGCTGCATTTACGGCAATGCATGCGTCTGGAGATTTTTGCTTGGATTCAACGCAATACTTTCAAAACGTTGATATTGTTACACTAAGCAACAATAACGAATGTCACGGAATTGTATAAATCCCTCTATTTATTAAATACATGTACTCGGGTTTCGTTTTTTTTTTGTGTGTGTGTGTGTGCACAACGATACCCGAGGGTGATTTATGTATCGTGTACATTTTTTCGAAATAGTGAGTTCGGTTCATCCCTGCCGCACGTGCGAAGTGCTCTTGATGGGAAAAAACCGATTTACATCTAACAGACTACATCGTATGTGTATAAATGCCTCACTTTAATGTGATATCTTCACATTACGGAACGTCTTGTCAGTAAGCAGTCTACTTAGAGACTTGCACATCTTCAGCTGTAGAGCTATGTAATTAATAAATTCCTTAGGTATATTGTTTCTTTTGTATATTGTAAGTTATTGCTATTGTATTACCACGTTCATTTTTGTATGTTTTCAATGTAGCTTTGGCTTGCGTAGTATAACGCAAATATTTTTCTATTCTTGTTTGTGACTTAGCAAGAGATTTATATTAGCAATATAAAGTTGCATTTTATTAAGAAACATTTAGTACCATAGGAATCTCATCGGACACAGGTTCACTTTTGAACCTGTTTATTGTTTTGTAATTTACATAACTTACCGCATATAACGTCATTACGTTTTATCTTATATGCCTGTGTCATGAATAGTACACGATATTAGTTGTATTTTCAGCTGACCAGGGTGAACATAGCAGCTGTAGAGCTGACTAGAGTGACTAGAGTGACCAGGGTGTAGAGCTGACCAGACTTATCAGAGTGATCAGAGTGATCGTGGTCGACGTGATACCAGCTACAGAGCTAACCACAGAAGGAATTGAATGGTGGTCGGTGACTACCTGTAATGATACTTACTTGATTGACCAGTGTGACTGGTAGCCAAGTGTGATTTTGACGGAGTGTTTTTGTGTTACTCCAGGTATGTAATCTTTTAACCGTGGGCTAATTTTTGGGTTTTGTTATACCCTTTGTTTTGGGAGTGTATAAGATATTTTTGTATGATATCTCTCCAATCAATTCACCACATTTTACTATTTGAGTAAAACAATATCTCATTTTTCACTAGTTGAGTGAATACATCTTTTTTTACTATTGAGTAAAACACCCAATATTTTCATCATGTGAAATTGCTGTGATTTGTTCACCTTTGTCCTTGTACTATGTAAGGTCATTCATTTGTATTTATATTTGTTGCATTAGTAGGTTCGTGCGGATTATGTTAATTTGTCCAATATTTGGACCCATACACGCACGTATCAATCATATTTATTTTCTTATTTAAATCATACATCAATAAACATTATATCTGTATCACCATCAACAGTGTTCTGTTGTAAATTCGAAATCCCAACTCGGTTATCTTGTTATAAATGGTATCAGAAGTGGGATCATCTCGGATTTAGCTGAGCACTATTATTGTTTCAATATTCTTCTATGATTTATTTTGTGTGTGTGTGTTTCAGACGTTCTTGACAAGACAATGAGGTTAAGTAGCCATTTAACTTTACTTTCTTTTTTGTACACATTTCACCTTTTTTGTTGCCTTTCGTGAAGGAAAATACAGTTGTTTATTGAAAATTTAGTAATTACACCTTTTGGTATTATATCTGCACTTTAGGTTGGTCGTTATCAGATTTTTGAAATGTCGTCAATGAAAGAACTTGTAGAACTGGGGAAACAGTTTGGCTACGAAGGGGAATCTCTTAGAACTTTTGTTCGGGAAGAACAGGCTAGGGAAAGGGACCAGAGGGAAATAGAAAGGGAAGCCAAGCGGGAGTTGATAGAATTAAAAAGAAAGGCCGAAAGGGAGAAATTAGAGATAGAACGACAGGTAGAGCGGGAAAGAAGGGAAGCCGAAGAAAGAAAAATGGCTTTTAAAAAGGAGAAGATAGAATTAGAAAAGTAGGCCGAAAAGGAAAAGATAGAATTAGAGAAACAGGCCGAAAAGGAAAGGATAGAATGGGAAAAGCAAGCAGAAAGGGAAAAGGTACAACTACTAACAGAAGTAGAGGATAGGAAAGTAGAAAGGGAAAAACAAGTCAGGTTAAAAGCTTTGGAGTTAGAAGATAGAATAGAGAAAGGGAATATCAAAGAATTCTGAGCTTATGCAAACCAAAAGGGAGTGAGAACATGATTTTAAACTGAGAGGTCCAAAATTGCCCCCATTTGAAGACGACAAAGATAACATGGATAGTTATCTAAACAGGTTTGAAAGGTAAGCCCCTGTACAAAAATGGAAAAAAGATGATTGGTCGCTCCATCTTAGCGAGTTGCTTAAGGGTAAAGCATTAGACGTGTATTCTCGTTTATCCGCGGCCGATTCGCTAAATTACCTCGCTTTGAAAGAAGCACTTCTGAAGAAATACGAGCTAACCGAGCAAGGGTTTCGCAAGAAGTTTAAGTATAGCAAACCCGAGAGAGGCGAGAGATTCACCCAGTTCGTCAGTAGGACGTGCAATTACTTGCAGCGATGGGTGGAATGTGATAAAGTCGTCAAGACATTTGATGGTCTTATCGATTTCTTGCTTCGGGACCAGCTATTAACAACTTGTGGCAAGGAGTTATATTTATTCTTGAGGGAAAGGTCCTTCATGAATATATATGACATGGCCACGCAGGCGGACTTATTTGCTGAAGCTCGGGGAGGTTCCCAGAATGTCATCTCGCGAGACGGAAAAAGTGGGAATCAGGCCAGGGACCAAAAACCAAAGGAACCTGAAAAACGTGGTAGGGATAACCAGGGAAGGCATAAGGACAAGCAATGTTTCATTTGCAAGGAGTGGGGTTACATTTCCCCCAATTGTCCTAAACGGAAGGGATCAGTCCAGAAAGTGATGGTAGCCATTGAAGGTTGACGGTGGGTTGATGAAAAACTCGATGTTTCCCAGCAGGTTAACAGGGAAGCAGTGTACGAGCCAGTGGTGCGTGCAAGGATCGGTCGCGACACTCTCCAATCGATCGGCACGTGTATTTTCCCCGAGGCAAGAGTACCAACGGCGAATGGTACTGTCAACGGACAACAAGTGACAGTTTTACGAGACACAGGGTGCACTAGTGTAGTCGTAAAACGGAGCCTCGTCCGCCATGACCAATTGCTTGGATTTAAATCGCCTTGTATGTTACTGGACCAGACAATCGACCACGTTCCGGTTGCAAGGATAGTTATCGAAACACCATTTCTGACCGGAACCGTTGAAGCTTTATGCATAGCCAATCCGATCTATGAACTTACGATTGGCAATGTACAGGGATCTAGACACCCAACCACGTCTGACTTCCGATTCCCGATCATCCAAGCGGTGCAAACCAGAGATCAGGTAAAGGAGGATAACAAACCTCTACGTAAATTAAAAGTACCGGAAGTCATTACTGATATTTCTCGCGAAGAATTTCTGAGCGAGCAAGAACGTGACGAGTCTTTAAAAGTGACCGCGGAGAAAATGTTGTCGGGTACTGTGAGGAAGTGTATAAACGGGGGGTCCTCTAGATTTCTAAAACGTAAGGGTTTAATGTACACACTACGCCTGATGATAGGAAGTTCTTACAACTAGTCGTTACCCAGAAATTCAGGTCGCATGTACTCAAGGTGGCACACGAATCGGGTTCGGCAGGCCATTTGAGTGTGAATAAAACCACGGTTAAGGTATTGAGAGAATTCTATTGGCCTGGTGTCAATAGTGATGTAGCGCGGTTTTGTCGTGCGTGCAAGGTTTGTCAGAAGACGGTCCCAAAGGAACTGGACTACATCATTGTCATGGAAGGTAGGTCCAATATGCAGAAACTCTACGTAGAAAGACCTAGTCAGACAATTGATAAAGGGGTCTTGAATGTAGTGTGTGTAGCGGTGATAGAAGACAGGTCGTGTGACGAATCAGAATTCGTCTCCAGTATAGAAATTCCCCTTGAATACCCCATTGACGTAGGGAAAGAAGGTATAAACCAGATCAATGTATGCCCGGATTTATCCGAGGGTCAGCGTACGCAGATCTTGGAGGTTTTGTCCAAATACCCGGACGTGTTTACGAACAAACCAGGCCGTACTGGATTGATTCAATCACGAGATCAAGTTGAATACCTCAGAGCCGGTCAGGATTAAAGGATATCCAATACCCTTTAATGCACGGGAGACCATCAACGAAGAAGTGGGAAAAATGTTAGCTCAGGAAGTGATCGAACCTTCCAGTTCCCCGTACTCGCCCCCCGTTGTGTTAGTCAGAAAAAAAGACGGGACAAACCGCTTTTGCATTGACTTTCGGCAACTGAACAAAATCACCGTGTTCGATGCAGAGCCAATGCCAGACATCGAAAGCTTATTTTCAAAGTTGGCAGGTCATAAATACATTACCAAGTTAGACCTTACCAAGGGATATTGGCAGGTACCAATCACTGATAATGCCCGCGAGTTAACGGCATTCTCGACTCCCAAAGGTCTTTATCAATTTAAAGTCATGCCTTTCGGTTTACTCAACGCCGCTGTTAAACGGTATATAAAACGTAGACAGTTTTATTGATGATATCTTTGTTTATACATATACCTGGGAGGAACATGTTAGGGTATTGAGGGATCTGTTAAACAGACTTCGCGCTGCTAATCTTACAGATAGGCCCACCAAATGTAGCATAGGGTATTTTGACCTAGAATGTTTGGGCCATCTTGTACGTGGATTAGGTCAGTTAAAGCCTCACTCAGACAAAATAGGAGCAATCAGAGATGCACCTAAACCAGAAACCAAGAAACAAGTAAGATCTTTCCTAGGTTTGATTGGCTTTTACAGGAAATTGGTTCCTAATTTTGCGGCTATTGCCAGCCCATTAACAGACTTGACTAGAAAAGGGCAACCGAATAACGTTCCCTTGGGTGTTTGTCAAGAAAATGCGTTTAACGCTTTGAAACAGAGACTGATAAGTGCGCCAATCTCAAAGTTGCCAGAACTGAACAAAACTTTTGTGTTGAGGACTGATGCGTCCGATACGGGACTTGGGGCTGTTTTGCTACAGGAGCAAGAGGGGATGAAATTGCCCATTGCTTATGCAAGTAGGAAATTGCTCTCTAGCGAGCAAAACTACTCCGTGATAGAGGAGTGCCTAGCCTTAGTATGGGGGATAGGAAAATTCCATACATACCTTTTCGGGAGGGAATTTATCTTACAAACGGACCATCATACGCTCTTATACTTGAACAAAGCAAAGGTCGCCAATGCAAGATTGATGCGATGGGCGTTGTCTTTGCAACCGTATCGTCCCGGCACTTCATTTTACTTCAATAATCGTGCGACTCCATGACGGAACGTTGTTGATTTCGATCCGTACAAACGGGGTCTTTGTTGAGGCATGGTGGTAGGGTGAGGTGATGGCTACATTAACGCCGACGTAGTCTCTCGCTGCTTTTGCCAACAATCCCTTTAGGATTGGAGGGATCCACAGCTTGGAAATTAGCTACTCATTTGCTTTGCGACAAAACTACTCTCACGTGCTTGAACAATTGTACGAGCTTGTACATTACATTCAAATAACGAACCTTTTAGTACATACCGCTGTTGGCACTGGACCCACGTCAGGCAATATTGAAATCACTTAAAGCAACGATGGTCATGGACTATGCTGCCATGTTATCCGTACGGGAATTATGTCGGTAAGGAAAACATTCCCATCAAAATAATGCGCTATAGCGTTCACTAATGATGGTTCTTACAGCCCCCGTACAAGCACTTTCTGCAGGCTGGCCGCTACGTACCTAGCTATCACCATCATCCTATATTGTGCCTATATAAGGCCTCGAAAAGCATGTCATAAAAATACAATTTTGAAAAGAATAGATATACTCTCGTTGTGTACTTAGTTGTCTTTTAAATCTTTATAATTATATATATATATATATATATATATATATATATATATATATATATATATAGTATATATATATATATATATATATATATATATATATATATATACCATATACATTAAAAATAACATGGGGGGCCCCGAGTGGCCGAGTGGTCTAAAGCGCTGATCGTTACGGATCACTGCCATCTCACCTCTGTCTGCGTGAGTTCGAGTCCAGACTCGGCTAACGTGGGTACGTGAGAAAGCCTGCCAGTAGCTTCTCGTGGGTCGGTGGTTCTTCCCGGGGTTTTCCAGGGTTCTTCCTCCACCTTTAATACTGGCCGCCATGTATAGCCTATCTAGTGCTGAAAAATGGCTTTAAACCCTATAACAACAACAACAACAACAAAAATAACATGGCTTTTAAAGCGTTGGTATAAAGCAGCTTGATATACCAATAATATTGGTATATCAATTTGTGATCCGCCCATGGCGCAATAATACGCATACATAAACATTCTTGGAACTGTGAGCTGTTGGGTCTGTTCCTATAGATCAATGATAAATTTCCACTCATTAATCATTAGTGAGGTATGAAAATAACGATTAAAAGTAATAATAATCCCCGTTTTCTAAATGAAATTAACATGGCACACAATTTAATCTCAATCCTTTCTTTTTCCGTTTTCCCCTCCCCTCTCATGCACAGGGAACAAAATATGCAGAAGTCTGGAGTGAGAGAAAAAGAAATTGGTCTGGATAAAAAAACTTGAAACTGAAATTGCACCAAGTTACCTACAATATCCTTCTTCATAGCGGTATGTTTACACTTCCCTTGGGACCTATCTAAAGTCTTTATGTAATCAATGATACAAAGTTGCAATTGCCGGTCGACACAGTAACGTAAATGTCTTGGTTACGGAGCACACATATGTAATGTATTTAAGGCTTTGTTGATATTGTTTATGTTTTTTAAACCTATTATAAGGTTCTAAAAATCGATTATTATTAATTAAATATGAAAATGTCCAAAAGGCCACCCCTCCCCACTCTCTCTCTCTCTCTCTCTCTCTCTCTCTCTCTCTCTCTCTCTCTCTCTCTCTCTGTTGACCATCATATCAAGACAAGGGCTAAAAGCAATGAAAAGATGAGCATAGAGGATTTTCGCTTATGTAATACCACAACGTCTCTGGACCAATGAAGAATGATGGTAAATGTTAAGTCAAACCGACCAGAGAGACAGAGAGAGACAGAGAGACAGAGAGAGACAGAGAGAGAGAAAAAGAGACAGAGACAGAGAGAGAGAGAGACAGAGAAAGAGACAGAGACAGAGAGAGAGAAACAAATTTATGGTTGTTAGTAATGTTAATTAAAGCAGAAAAATAACTTAGATCAACTTTAAACATATTAAAATATTTAATAACCTCTTGTTGGTTTGCCGTTTCGCTTTGATTCTATTCCACGCTAATTTCCTTCGCCTGTACGTCAATGCATTGATGAGCGTTCAGTATTCAAGAATTAATGTGTCTGTAGGCGTACCAGTAGTGCTCAACTTTCTTCATCAAAACCATCTTTCATGTATAAATCATAAGTGTTAACTTATATTGATTTAATCAATGTGAATAAAAACAGAAACTCAAATAAAGTAAACAATCAACTCATCAATATGAAAAGGTGATTGTGAATAGTCACAAAAAGACAGAAGTAAGTTTTGTAGCGAACACACTCGGCAGGATGTGAATTCATTCACAAAGTCAATGCACAGTTGATTCTCGTCAATCTAACTCCGTTCAAATGGCAAATATATGCATTTGTATGCGATATAAATAAAATATATGTATAGTATGTACGCTGTATCAATGATATATACCACTCGTTTCCTGTTAATGAAAGATTTATACATCTCGTGGTATATCATTGATACAGCGTACATACTATATATATATATATATATATATATATATATATATATATATATATATATATATATATATATATATATATATATATATATATCCCAGCACCAAACTGATCTAATACATCTTAATAGACTATGGGACAAAAGTTTCGATTTAGTTGATACCAATAATTTGTATGTCATTTTTACATCAGGAAAGAAGACTTACCGTGGTCTATACTTTGGATAGCTAAAGAGTTTCACATTATTTAATATCTATATCCGTTAAAAACTAGTATCATATAGAAAGCACTTTACCAAATATAAGAGACCCTCGTCAGCAAAGAGATGTTGAAGGCAAGACAAAAATTATTCCTACATATATGCTTTCCATCACCTCAAGTGGCGCAAAATTTTCATCACACTAACCATTGCCAATAACATGGAGTTGTTGGCTTTGATGCTATTAGGAGATTTTTCATTGCCATCGATTATCAACACTGGCAGACATTAGTTTATGTTGTTTCCAGCTTTGCTGCAATCCGTTCGTGTGAGCTTTATTTGTGCTTTCATTTCTGAAGAATGGTTATACTGCCAGAGTATCTGATTCACAGACGATGTGGAATCGGAACTGTGTTTAACATTCCTGAGCTGGGTCAAGAGGCCAATGCATTTAATTTGCAATGTAACACTAAAACAAAACTAATTTAGTCGAATTGCAAGAGACAATGTAATGACATTCCATTCCATATATCAATCTCTTTAATGAGACATATCGTCTATACACGCTTTAAAGCTGCGCCCAACTGAAAACTGCACCTAGCCAGATCTGATGTCGCATAATGTGCCGTGAACTCTAGGTCTATTCAGTTTGTTAGGTGTAATCAGTCGAATAAGCAATATATACCTTGATCTGCGACTGCAGATTAGGTCTGTGTTGCTTGCCGTTGAAAATGATTTATAAGCGGGTTTATAAGGTAAGCTTCAGACCAAGGCAATACATCCATCAGGATGAAATGAATTTCATGCAACTTGCGTAAAGTGAGACGAAGTTGTTTGGACTATATTGACTGCTAATTATTGAACTGAATAAACCAGTATTAAACCCTTAGCTGTATCATGATCGACATCAAAACCATTTTGAGTTATCTATCGATCAAAGGTAGCAACATTTCAACATATACAAAACGACCATATAAAGAACAATCTTTTAAAATAAACCATGAACACACAACAAAATACAATTCCCAATTTTGTTTGTCCGTGAACCATTTGCTGCCCATGAATTCTAGATAACAACTGGAATGTAACCAAGGCAGATAAGCATATAGGATTGATATTTTCTTTTGTTGTGTTTTATTTCATTTCTTGTTGTTTTTATTATTTTGGAAGGGGAGGAGGTGATGGAGATATTTAAGAAATGGTGTTCGCTGCTAGGAGATTAATAGGCGCAGTGAAATAAAGGTGTTTTTATCCAGCCACTACCGAGGTCATTAGAAAAATTGTTTGGTCTTATTCTTCTCATTTCATTTTTCTTTGTAATTTATTATACTAAGCAGCTGCTACAGATCCCTAAGAAACTATTGCAAAAGCTTTATGTGCGCAAGAAACTATCCGAAATTACTTTGTATACGCAAATTTAAACTGTATATGCAAAACGGAAGGGGTTTAGACAGCAGGGTAGAAACAAAAACAAATTTTGTTTAGGGTATGTGACTTGCAAAATATAGCTGATGTCTGAGAAAAGTTTAATTTATGGTTCTTCATTGTTCATATATATGTGTGTAAAACCCACTCATTATACGTGCTAAATTGATATACATGATTCTGCTGAATTTGATTCATGACTCTACGTTACCCCCCCCCCCCCGACACATATGATTGGCTGTTTCGTCTCCTAATGAGATGTCAAACAGAGGGAGAATCAATGCATGTAAATATATATTTATTACCTAATTTCTGCTTTATCTTTTATAAAAGATTTTATAATTATTCCTGGAATTTTCCAATGTATGTTTCTTTAAAAACAGTTACTGGCAATAATATATGCTGTAACTTCAATCTTTCTCCTTTCTGTCGTCAGATTAGCTGATTGTATCAACAACGTGGTTTTCTTTCATGACCCTCTTCGAATAATGCAAAAATACCTAGTTTGCACAGAAATAATAACACAAGAGTTGATCAGGATCGCACTGATTGTTATTAAGCAATTTCATACTTTGAATGTTTAGCATTTATTGTGTTTCCTATTCTACATATTGTGAGATTTCGCTAGAAGTATTAATGACCATTCATAGAACGATACCCTTTGCCTATGCCAAATGACCATGACCCTGAATAATACTTGCTGACTGATTCTGTAAACTCACTGTCGAAGCAAACCTGCAGTAAGGTAGAGTTTCTCGCAAAGCCTGTTATGTTTTGTTTAGTTTCAGAGTTGTTGAAAATACAAGAAGGACCGAGTGATTAGTGTTTGAACAACGTCTTATCGGAGATTTTATCTGTAGTTGCCCATTTTGATCTAAGTCACAAGGAGTGTGGTGGGAAGGACGTGTGCGGATTGGATAGAGACAAAAGAGTGACCAAATGCACATCTGAAAGCGGTTAGGAGAAGAAATATAGACCCCAAACTGGACAATGTTTAAAAGCAAAATAAAGTTCAATATCATGCGATTATTGAGAGCCAACATCAATCAGAAAAACTGTAGCTATTCGCAAAATAAACGAGTCTGATCTCAATCGCTCTAGTGAAACCAATATCTTTAAAATCATATGACATCCAATAATTATGTACCAAGGAAAGTTATCATTAACGAAGAGGGTTCCCTACACAATTTAGATAAATCATTGATTTACACTTGATATTTTTTCAAGCAGTCCAGCAACATCAATCGCTTCTATGAACGATCACCAAGAGTCTCTTGTAGAAGAGGTCCTAGGTTGACATAACCTCAAAAAGAATCCCAAAAAGAGGCACATCAAGAAACATCAAGAGCAATACACCTGAACAATCTCTAATTTCTTCACAGTCTAGGAAATGTTCATATTGACGACCATTTAAGTTTGTTTCCAGTCTTCAATTTTAACCTTGGAATTAAAATTAAATTAAATTTATAAGTTTTGTCTGTAAGTGATATCTAAATTGGGTAATATACATTTTTTTTTATGCTATCAGTATGCATGGAACAAATCTGTTGCTCATTACTGTGGAAAACCAAGTGTCACATTGTCCGAGGCGTAAGTATTGCAAATATTTTAGTTTGTTCTTGGCATTGTCATGGTTTGACTGTACAATGATCCACAGATGAACTCATTAGTTTGAATTTATTGAAAATACATATATTAGGAGCACTCTATATTAGGATATACAACACTAATTACACCTCATTATGCTATCGTCAAGAGTAAAAAAACAACAAAAAAACAGCATACTATTAAAGCAGAATTACAGGTAAACATTATGTTTCCAGACTGTGTTCCGAAAGATATCTGCTCCAAAGAGAATTCACTAGGCATCAACCTTGAAAAACAAATCTTTTAGGCGACGAAGATTATTTTAAATTAATGCTGAGAATCGTATAGGACAAACAATTAAAAACCGTACCATACATAGCACTGTTGTTATAATATTTGTGGCGAAAGCAAATTAACAATAATTACGATAATACTGCTTTCGGTTGAGGTGCAGTTAATGCCATCATTTATCATTTCTGGTGTTTTTGTCCGAATAATTCGGTAAACGTGAATGTTGATTCTCCAATGGGTGCAGATAAGACTCGAAATATTTCATTAAATTTGGAGTCAAATTGGAAAGTGTCTCAAAACATGTCTGGAGATTACTAAATTAAGCATATGTCGCAATTAGAGTAAATGCATGGAAAACTGTGAGTAGTCATAAATAAAACAAATCCCATCGGATACATCGCATTTGATGCTTTTAAGAAAGTATCGATTCCATTATGTATACCATCAATCATGTTATTTAATCGAATCCCTAAAGAAATACGGAAAAGGAGCACTCATGAGTAATAACAACTGAAATTCGGATGCTATGAGTATTTTTTTTTTTTTTCAGCAGCAAAAATAGAAACTTCATTAATTGATTGAAAGTTTGTACGATTTCCTCTCTCTTGTAGAATTTAAATTTGAATAAATGAAAATATCGGAGAAGACAAAGATAAATAACGATGCTCAGTCAGGCTGTGGAACTATGAATAACGATTCTGAGAAGGGTGTTCAAACTGAAGATGAGTGCCAATAAGATATTTTTCTAGGAGGAATTTATCAAAGACAGTGTCTAATCACTTACTAATCATGTAAATTGCGCAGAAATTTGTTGAAATCACACAAATTAATACTTAGTGTTCATAGAAACTGTATGCATTAATGAAGGAAAGAATGAAAATTCAGACTTATCACCACTACCTAGAGCTCCGCCAATCAAATAACCAACTTTTTTACGAAGATAATCTAATCTCGACTAAATTCTACAAATGGTACGCTGTAATTATGCGACTCACATTATGGAATGTTGCATATGTCTTAGGAAAAATGCAAGTTAAAGCGATTCAGTTTGGCATGAGATATGAAGGAAAGTCGAAATCTGAAAGTACTTGAATGTGGTTTTAATGTCGTAACATTATTTCCACAGGCCGCTCGAGAAGATATTTACGTCCGTAAATATTTCGTTAAATCCTCAAAAAATAACACCCTATCCTCCGCGAGAGAGAGAGAGAGAGAGAGAGAGAGAGAGAGAGAGAGAGAGAGAGAGAGAGAGAGAGAGAGAGAGAGAGAGAGAAGCTATAAAAAAGACCATGTCGAGGAAAAAGCTGGAGGTGACGCAGCCTTTTGGAGTATATCCTTCGCATCTTTACCAGTGTTACGTTGTTGGATTTTGAATGCCATATACATATTTTATTTTCTCTTTTATCAACAAATGCACATTTATGTTGTATATTTGAATGTGGATCGTCAAAATCTTCTTTTTTCTTTTAAAAAATCAAGGTATAAACGAACATTTTGATTGCCGGCCTCACCTCTGCAACAGAAATCACCTTATACTTGAGTAAAGAGAGTCGTTTTGAGAGGGGTGTGTGTATGTGTGTGTGTGCGTGCGTGCGTGCACGCACTCGTGAATGTACATAAATTCTGGTATTGTATGGAATCCATACTGATGCACTTACAAAACATTTTTAATACATTTTTAAACTTAGATTTTGTTGATTATCCTGTTATATTGTTAATTGTAGCATTTATAAAATGTAATGTACGTCTTTTCAAGGTTTGCTTCTATGTTTACATCTTACGAAATACAAAACATTTGCTATAATGAGACATTGCAGTTATGTACATCTTGATATTCACAATAGGCAATTTTTAATTTCAAGTCATTTAATATACAATTTAAATAATCGGGTCAATACATGAAATAATACGATCTGAAATTCACCAGAAACGAAATCAAGTGCCGTTTCCCTATCATATTACCACTGAATATACAGGAACTGAAGGAATAAAGGCCCTGCATTTTTTTTTTTTTTAGTAAAATAAGAAATGAATGAGATAATGTTGAGTTCAGATTTGTTATACTAGAGTAATGATATCGATGATGAATCATGGGAAGGGGCAGTTCGCATTTTGAATAAATAAATTTGCATTAATCTGCCTTACTGTATTTGTTTCCCATTTATCCATTCTAGAGACCAGTTTGATATAAATAAGAAAATAGTGTTTTGTCACTGATAGTCTTGACAAATACATATATGAAAATTGATATCATCCATCGGTGAAGTAACAAACCGTGCTTTATGTAATGAACAAGTGCTCATACACTGTGCAATTTACAGTCTCTCTCTCTCTCTCTCTCTCTCTCTCTCTCTCTCTCTCTCTCTCTCATAAAGCATACAGACGTAAAATAAAAAACTGCAGTCTCACTTATTTGCATTTAATACGTACATATATACCTGTGGAAAATATAATTTAATTTGCCTGTGTTAGGTTTGAGCTTTGGGTTGATTCTGATGTTTTGGGTACGAATATCCTTTCAAACAATCTGAAAACGCTTTGCATTCGCAGATGTAGTAGAACGTAATAATTTTAGGCTGATAAGTGTTGTTCTACCTTTCCTAATATGCGTAATCAACGAAGAAATGGTCCGTTTTCATTATATACATTTACTTAAACGATATGCACAAACAATTAATTACAAAAGTCTAAATATTAGAAGAAAAGAAAACGAATTACATTAAGAAGAATAACCTTTGAATGTCAAGAATAATACTGAACTCACTGGATTTCGTCCTGAAAAAAAAAAAAAAAATAGGAAAAGCTTCTAGCAATAAGTTCATTTTAACTATTGCTTATTTAGTTTTCAGACGTAATTCATTTCTTGCAAGGCCTCTTTTAACTTCCAGTGTCTATTAGGCTGCCAATTGGAAAGACGGTAGCCGTATTCCTAATAGTAATAGTAAAATAAAGTGGTTCCAGAGGGCAGGGCGAGGAAACTTCCCACGGTCGCAACCAATCAAAAATGAGAATACTGCGCAAGGATTTCATCGTATGATTTGGGCCGGAGTCAGAGAGTGATATATGAACGTGTTGCGATATCAAACTAATAAACATCAAACACTGTACATAAAGTGTACCGACTGCGAGATACATATTGATATGATTCGGCAGTTCTTGTCCAAATTCCCCCCCCCCCCCATGTTGCAGTAGCTGGAGAGTAGTAATTTACGACATAAAGTTCCTTTTACGATAAACGTTATTCTTCAGATTGTTCCCCTGTTCTAACAGCATACATTTACACATTTATTCAACATTTTAAAAAAAAATGGAATAACTAACGTAACAGAATGATAATGCGTCGACGTTACGTTGTCAAATATATATTTTCCGGACAGGACTGTACGTATGTCATTGACAAAATCCACTTTGACGTTATCTAATCTTTTGCCCTAAGGATTTCCAAAATTAGATTGTTCGCGTCAGCCGTGTGTCGGTTATTTCTTTGCAAACTTTATTGTGCAGAGACGGTATCATATGAAAGATTAACGGGCAGGGAAATATCTCCAACAAAATAATGTTGATGTAAACATTGTTGGGAAATATATTTGTATACTCGAAGTGCATGGTCGTTCTAATCTCGGTAATTTACTGAAACTCGATGACCGATTTCGCACATCGATATTACAACTAATGGCTGACAATGAACAATTAATTACATTACGTCATAATGAATGAATGACAATGAATAATTAATTACATTACGTCATAATGAATGAATGACAATGAATAATTAATTACATTACGTCACACTGTGTAATTTCTGACATGTGAGTAGATGAACAAAGATTGACTCGCGCCTCGTGAAACTGAAATTGTGACAAAGTCGCTATCAAAGATGGAAGACATAAACGGTTCCAAGGAATATTCGAATTCAGGTGCATTTTTAAGGTTATTTAATTATTGTGTGATCCTTATTTAGCAAACAAAAAAATTTAAGCTTGACTGTAATACCGAATTAATCCCACTGATTGATCTAATACTGTGAAATTATTTGTTAATTTTAACGTTTTATAACATATTGCAACTTCTCACACCTTTTCAGTCCAACCATTTACAATTGATGAGTTATAACTGACACACTTTGTCTTGTTTAATTCAGTTTTCATAATCAATCCATCCAAAATCAATCAAAAATTGATCGACCTAACAGCGGACAAATGCACTTTTATATAAACTGACGCTGTATTTCTTTTGACTGGCTAAACTCATTGATATTTATTGCGTAAATAATTTTTGTATTTAGACTAAAATAACGCTATCAATCCTAATTTATGTCTGTAAGGGCAGTATGTTCATTCAGTCTGCTAGGTTAATATCATTGACATGTTCCTCCAAACATCTGGTAAATTCCATTTTGTTTAAAGTTTTTTTTTTCCCCCCAGAACCGACCTACTAACTACATTTTCTGAGAGCGGTGTCATGTGAATGATTTATTTTCTGAGTTTAAGATGCTGTCGCCGGAGGAAAACTATAGGTGCTAATTTCAGTTATCTAGTTGTTTTCTTGCATATTCTTTGATAACGTTAATGATGTTTAATGTTTTGGCTTCACAGTATTCAGACTTACAACTAGGTTTGTATATTATCAAATTAAGAAAATTGTCTAATGCTTGAATGACGAAAGAGCCATAAATTGCACACTTTATTACTAATCAATTTTTTTCGTTCACCGGTAAATGAAACTGGCAAGGGACATAAACAGTCATAATTGTCCATCATGGTGGAGTGCACAATTCAAACAAAGCGTTGTTCAAAGCTATAATTTATGATCATGCTATTTTGAGATATTGCATTTCCGAAGCATGGTTAACTCTTTATAGGTGTGATATTTTGCGGTACGGCACATAAAAAATTTCATCGATGCAGTGATTAGTATATATTAAAGAAAAAAATGGTTCAATTTCTTGGCAGTCAAGAGCAAGGACTGCTATTGTAAAGTATTCTTTTAAGTTTACAAATTTATTCAGTTAGATTATTATTTTGTTTTTCTTTTCTTTTGCTTTGTTGTGCTCTTTTTATTTGCATAAACCGGTGGCATTCGGACAACAATGTGTTTATTGCCGTCGGTAAGAAAGATGCAAAGGCAATAATGAAATAGAACACAATTGAGCTGGTTTGGAAACGGTGGCGTAATGTACAGCAAACAAATGTTTGCATTAGAAGTAAAACACAAGGATGAAAGCATATTTTGGTACTGATTCAAATTTTAATGTGGTACAAATTAGTTCTCCTATCACAGGATCATGGCCTGTATTATTAGAGCAAACATGTATATCAGGCAAAGGAAAATAAAACTATTTGTGTCATATTACCTTTTCATTGCAAATAAAAACAATTAGTTTTGGGTGCATTAAAAATATAGATTGATAGATAGATGTGTGATATGTTCACATTTTAAAAAATAAACTTACCGGATGTTATATCAATGAAGATTATCTGCAGCATGAGTAAGGCGTAGCTTCCATAGTAAAACAGTTTCGTAATATCCAAGGTACTATAACAAATATGAACTTCCATGCTTGTCAACAACATTCGTAATGTCATACATTCCAGTTACACTATGAAAGAAATAAGGAAAATCTCACTGCAAAAATCAGATCCTAAAAACAATCATTTGGCTTTGGAAGTAGATGTTCATCACTGACTGATTCTAAAAATTGCTTGTGATTTTTTTCACTATTATGCACTTGTGACACATTCTTGATCTCTCGTCTTCGTTGTATATTGTTAGCGTCTTTGCGTCTGAAAAAGTCCATCGTCTTTTAGTGAATAACTTGGTACCATTTTCCACTCTCGACGTATCCAGCACAGCTGTTCATTATGAGAATATAAACTTATATCAATGTACAATTTTCATACGATTGTAGACTCTAAGATACAAACAGAACCGTATAAACTGGTTGTATATTAATTCGTTTTATAATTCCTTCCAGTTAACAGTAATTTACTTCAGTGTTCAGATTCGAAAACCCATAATGTCCCTGAAATTGATTACTTTTTCAGGCTTCAGTCGACTCAAAGTTTGTATGGTTTTTATTGTAATTTGAATAACAAAAACCTCAGAACATTTTAAGCATTAATTTCAATGTTCCTCCTTATTTAGACCAGCTAAATATGCTGATAAGACAGAAAATGTCCATCCAATAGTTTAAACGAAAGTGTGATTGACATAGTAATCCAATAGCAGATTTTCTTTGAATAAGCGGCGTTTGCACTGTTACCTTCCACTGCCACCTCTAAATTAGAATTAGCAGTAGCTGTTCGTACTGGATAATCAGCCTGGCTTCCAACTCTCTTCATCGGCATCGATTCTTTCGAAGACTTCGATATGAAGCTCCCCTGTAATCCAGTCCAGATATGGTTCTACTACAGCCCCACGGTGTGAGTTGCAGTTGTTTCCTGTTGCTACGTGCTGTGATAACGGCTGCGTATCTTAGAGTGACGGATAATGTAGTATTGGAGCAGTAGCAGATTTCAACGATGTAGGTATTAGTTGCTGGAAATTATACCTTTGAATCGATTCTCCCAGGCGGGGCATGTATGGCTAAACTGGCCACGTAACATTTCAAAGTATGACATTAAAGTTAATAAAACAGTCCCTCACGGTAACGAGATTGGTCAGGTAATACTATCGAAAATTGATTTCAGCGAGCTAGTGAGCTGTTAGTAATCAGACGATATATTTTAAGTAATATAATTTTAGATTAGCCCATAGCGTTTTTCCAAACATGATGTAAATTTGTATCGTCCTCGTCTGTATGCGCAGAACATCAATTAAGGCAGTAAAATATTGAAGTTAGTTTATGTAGGATTCCACAGAACAGTTTCCGTGCCCCCAATCTCTCTCTCTCTCTCTCTCTCTCTCTCTCTCTCTCTCTCTCTCTCTCTCTCTCTCTCACACACACACACACACACACACACACACACACGCACACAAGGTTATTGTTTCAGCATCCATACAATTTGTCAAACAGATGACTTTTACTACTATACTTCTTTTTTGCAACAAAACATTTATTTTAGTACAATAAATCAACGTACACGTAGATAAATAGACGATAAATTCTACGATTCTTCGCCTATTGCAGCCGTTCACGAAGTGGCCCAAATATAAATATTTCTCAAGCAAGCGATCGTCTTAAGGGATATCGTCGATTGTGACATCTACATCAGCGGAAACAATAGCTTGAGGGTCGGGGAGGGGGCGGGAGGTCGAACTCTTTGTCCATAACGGTCAAGCATGACCACATATACTGAATTTGGCGGAAGTGAGCAAACAGTAGTTCTACGAAGGGGATGTCTGGTTGTTTGACAACATGGCCACCACAGACAGACAAAGGACTGTGTTTATCTGCGCATGAGATTGCATACAATTAGACCCCAAGCTTGTGGAACATACCGGCAGCATCCTGCGGGATGGATTAATGAGCTACTTACTGCGAACGGTTTCTCCACACCGGACATGAAATGATTCGAACGACATTAACGGCCACTGCCTGTAGAGGATCTAAGGGAATTTGAACATGTGCATCCATGGTAGTTTGCCCCTGTAGCTATTCGGTAACTTATACCTGCTCTAACCGTCATATTAGCGAGCCCGGAGAAAACGAGACCTGCCCGCAAAAAATCCTGACTTGGTTTCAAGGAGTTCATTTGGTTTATGGTCGGAAAGGGTGTACTCATGCACATATAAGTGAATAAGGCTATTTTCTCCTACAAACAACATAACAAATTCTGGATAGGACATGGCAATGGGCCGAACGGTTGTAAGAGCATGACGCAGGGAACCGTCTTCAGAGAGGTAAACGATTTTGTCGCACTTTATCACGTACTACACGGCTTGCATCCGATGTGTATTCTCCTTGGAGCGTCATGCCAAAGTACGTAGGCATTAGCCTCATCAACATTCTGTTGAGGTTACCCGCCGATGCTATGCGGGTCGTGATCGCTCCATCTAGATCAAGACCATGCATCTACTCCATCTGGAGGTCGTGAAAACATACTAAAACGATCTCTTCTGCTTAGACTACGCCGCCTTCAAGTGTAAGGTCCATGATGATAGCTCGAAATGCAGCTGGGAGCATTCGCGTGTAAAGGAGGAAAAGTTATTAGACCCTACCGATAGCGCTGCCGACATACCCAATCCAGAGTACTGCAAGCGCAAAGTACCTGATTTACGGACCCCGTTCTAACGACACAATCTTACTGCACCTGCTTATTACATCAACAATGGTGGAGACCACACCTACCATCGTCTTCTTCGACGGTTGAAACCTGTTCGTTTGCTTTCGCGAGCTGGGCCATTCAGCCTCTAGCCTAACAGCCGTATTGCATTTCTATTTCCTTTTTTTTTACCTGAATCACCTTGTTTCACTTCGCATTCCTTAGTATGATGTTGTAATGATTTACTAATTAATATTTGGTTCATGTTACATATTACCTTCTTTTGTCCATCTTACACAAGACAAGAAATTATTTCCACCTATTGGCCTAGGTGCTGGCATAAAATTTTGTTTACCTTTCGTTGCAATTTGTACCAGTGTTCTGTACATTCATTTCTAAGTTACCGTTCGTTTCCGAATATATATATATATATATATATATATATATATATATATATATATATATATATATATATATATATATATATATTGTATATTTTAACAAAATAATTTATTTCCCTAGAAAACAATGTAAAATTTGGTAAATAGGATTTACGGTTTGTGAATATAATCCAAAATGTGATCCTAAGAATGAAAAACACAAGTCCTATCACTAAATAGTTCTATTAGAATCCAGGTTCGAATCTCGACGACGTACAAATATGGAAGGCGATGACGTCAGATGTGGTCCATGTACGAATATCAACAATTCCTCAATTGAATCACAGTTTTTGTTTCCGAATAATTCCAGAATAAATTTCCATGAATATCTTTCGGACATTTTTATAAGAAAGTCAACTTGTTGAGTTTCCTGGAGAATAAATTATTAGATCCAAAAAAACAGATAAAAAAAAAAAACAAACAATCTGGCAAGAAATAAAAATAACACCTTGTTCCTTGAAGATGTTAAAACGACTCTGACAGAAAAATATCAAGAATGCGTATTTAAACCCCCAAAACATCATTTCAAGTCTCGCGAGATGGGTCATGTGGTCTCTTACTACAAGAAATCTATCACGTACACCAGTGTAGCCCCACTTAAGAACCAATAATAAAGAAACGTTGTTTACACATAGTGATCACGCAATCAAAGAATGGCCCTGATACTGACCAATCATTTTAAGTGCCTGTTTACAAACTTCCCAACCTAAGACGAACTAGGTTAACTAAAAATAATTCTCATGTAACACGTTTTACGTCTTAAATAAACAACATTTACTAAAAGAAAATATCGAATTACTGAAAAAGAATTTTGAATCCGATGAAAATATTCATTACAATAAAATGTAATGAAGCAAAATTAAAATAATAAAGAATTTCAAAACTAACACACAAACAATTTAATTACATATACGTAACACTTCCACCCATGAGATAAAAGAAAGATTTATGTAATAAAGCTTTCTTTTTACCATATGTAAATTATACATGAGGCAAACAAAATTACATAAGAAAATTCTTATGAATTATATAAAGTGTATATGAAATATTATCTCTATACACGGGAAAGTGCATCTGCAATCAAATTGTCTTTTCCTTTGATGTGCCTAATGTTGAGATTATATTCTTGCAAAAACAAACTCCACCTTAATAATCTTTGATTTTTATTTTTCATCTTGTCGATGAACGTAAGGGGGTTGTGATCACTATACACAACAACCGGAGAAGGAGCTGAGCTAATGTAAACCTCAAAATGTTGTAATGCCAAAATTAAAGCCAAACATTCCTTCTCGATTGTTGAGTAATTTCTTTGGTGCTTATTTAATTTCTTAGAGAAATAGCACACTGGGTGATCAATACCATTGCTGTCTTCTTGAATCAATACTGCTCCAACCCCAATATCACTCGCATCCACAGACAATTTAAAAGACTGATTGAAATTTGGAGCTGTTAGAACCGGCGCACTTTTGAGTACGGCTTTTAACCTATCGAAAGCTTCCTGACATTTTTCGGTCCAGAGAAACTTGTTTCTGTTACTTAACAAATTTGTCAGAGGTTCAGCAATATTGGAAAAATTGGAACAAAACTTTCGATAGTATCCGGCCATACCCAAAAATTGCATTAATTGCTTTTTACTGACAGGCACAGGAAAATCAGAGATAGCCTTCACCTTAGCATCAATAGGTTTAACTTGACCATGTCCCACAATATGTCCTAGAAACGTTACACAAGCACGGCAGAACTCACTTTTAGATAAATTGATTGTCAAATTAGCATCAGTGAGTCTTTCAAAGAATTTCCGAATCGTGGCTAGATGTCCTTTCCAGGTGTCGTTGTAGATGATGACATCATCAATATAAGCATCACAATTATCTAGACCGGAAGTAATCATATTCATCAAGCGTTGAAATGTACTTGGAGAATCCTTCATCCCAAACGGCATTACTTTATATTGATAAAGTCCATCTGGAGTCACAAACGCCGAAATTTCTTTCGCTCTTTCCGTAAGTGATATTTGCCAAAATCCTTTCAGAAGGTCAAATTTGGTGAAGTACTTGGCATTTCCAATTTTATCAATGCAATCATCGATCCTTGGTAACGGAAATGAATCTGTTTTTGTCACTCTGTTCACCTTCCTATAATCAGTGCACATACGGAAAGTTTCATCCGGTTTCGGAACAAGTATGCATGGTGAACTCCAATCACTTTTACTGGGCTCTATGAAATCGTTCTCCAACAAATACTGAATTTCCTTTTTCAAGTATTCCTGTTTGAGAGGGTTCATCCTGTATGGGTGTTGTTTCACAGGTTTTGAAACTACAATTTCAACGGCATGAAAAATTTTGTTTGTCCTCGTAGGAATATCCGGAAACAAGTGCTCATATTCGAATAATAACTGTTTAAGTTCATTTCTTTCTTGTTGTTGCAAATGTAAAAGTTTCTGGTCTAGATCTTTCATAATTTCTGAATTCCGAAGATTTGTTGCTCCAAGTTCAACGGTGTCCAATTGAATTTCTTCACTTAAATCCTCAGTTGGTGGGACAGGTACAACTAAATTAATTGTAATTATATTTATTTGGCTATCTCTTTCAATATACTAGTACTCCATTAATTTATTTAGACCAGAGTACTATAATTATAATTTAACTCATTCATTTTCTTCTTAACTATGTAAGGGCCGTAAAATCTAAATTGAAGAAAATTTTGAAGAATAAGCAAGAGAGAATGAACTCTATTACAGGACTCAAATGTTCTCTCTAGTAAAGTTTTGTGAAACCATAGCTTCACTTTTGACTTGAGTTGCGGAGTGCCAAATTCAAGCATAACATGCTGGAAAAGTCCAGACATGAAATTTGACCTTTGACCTGATTGGACAGATTTGGGAAGGCCAAATTCAGTAAAATGCTTTATCAAAGCTTTTACTATAATCTTCCTCAAAGGAATTGCCTCTAGGAATTTTGTTGATGCACACATAATGGTCAACAAATATTGGTTGCCTGACTTGGTCTTAGGCAAGAGACCAACACAATCTACCATAATTCTGCTAAATGGTTCGTCAAATGCAGGAATAGGTTGCAGATGAGCCTTAGGTATCTTCTGATTGGGTTTTCCTACCATTTGACGAGTATGACAAGATCTACAAAATTTACAAACATCACTTTTGATTTTTAGCCAATAAAAGTGAGTCAAGATCTTGTTATAAGTTTTATTTATCCCTAGATGACCAGCCAGAGGAGTTTCAGAGGCCAAACTAAGTATTTCCTGTCTGTAAGATTTTGGAACTACAATCTGATAGTTCACTGACCACTCGTCATTAGCAGGTACCTCGAGAGGTCTCCATTTTCTCATAAGAATTCCATTTTTAATAAAATAACAGACAGGTACATCAGTGGCTTCAGTTTCTCTAATGGCCCTCTGAAACAAACAGGAGATCTCAGGATCTTTTTCCTGTTCGACGACAAGTGATTGTCGTTCATCACCCTGATTAGATAAAAGAGAATGAGTATTAAAAGAGGATCACTGTGATACCTTTTGATTGATCCAAATTAGAAGTGAAAGTGACCTCATCAAAAGCCTGACCAATACATGTGTCAGCTAAAGGAATACTTTCCTTATCAAAATCATTCTCAAGAGCTTTCTTTGACATAGCTCTGGTAACTGCACAAGCTGGATATAACTCAGGGTATTCTTTTTCAATAGGATCAACTTTCTGATCCAAAGAAGGCTTGTCAGTTACAAGTGGATTAACCACAACCTTGTCTCCAGCTAGGTCGTTGCCTAGCAACAAATGAATGCCCTCAACATGTAAGATAGACACTATACCGACTGTCACAGGTCCTGAAACTAAGTCTGATGACAAATTTACAGAATGGAGAGAAACATTAACAAAGCCGCACTCTACTCCCTGAATGAGAACACTCTCATTAGGACAGGACTTCTCAGAAGAAGGCAAAATACCTGACACTAAAAGACTCTGAGAAGCTCCTGTATCCCTTAATATTTTAACGGGGATAGGATTGGCCGAATCACCTAAGAGTGATATAGAACCCTTCGACATGAATGGTTCATAATTCTCCATAATAAAATCAGACTGGAGTTTATTAGAACCAACAAATGTATTGCTTTCAACACATGACCGTGACCTTGACCTCTTAGAAATAAGAGCATTTGGGATAGGTCTATCTTGATTCTGATGCCTATATTTCAATTTAAAGCAATCAGAAATGACGTGTCCTTTTTTCTTGCAATAGGTACACGTAGGAATAGACAAGGATTTTGCATCAAGTTTATCAGAAGCTTGATTTTTAGAAGTTGTGCCAGACTGAATTTTAGGAGGAGTCATATTAGGCTGAAATACCTTTCTACCAGTAGACTGCTGAGTTAATGATTTGCCTACAACAGGAACTTTATGAGTTAAGGAGTACTCATCGGCAGCAAGAAAAGCATTTTCCAAGGTTTCAGTCTTATGCCCTTCAAGATGATTCTTAATATCATTAGGAACACAGTTCTTGAACTCGTCAAGTAACACAAGTTGTTCAAGACTTTCATAATCATGTTCAACTTTCTCGGCTAAGCACCATCTCTTAAATAACTGTTCTTTTTCTCTAGCAAATTCGACATAAGTCTGTCCAGCTTCCTTTTTATAGTTCCTGAATTTTTGCCGATAAGCCTCAGGGACTAAGGCATAACCCCTTAAGATGTACTCCTTAACCAAATCATAATCAGAACTCTGCTGTACTGACAGGGATGCATAGATATTTCGGGCTTTGTCGAAAAGTACACATTGCAATAACTGAGTCCAATGCTCCCTTGGCCATTTCAAATTTTCAGCAACTTTTTCAAAATAGATAAAATATTTATCTACTTCCTTTTCACTAAAAGGGGGAACTAACCTGATATTTTTTGTAATGTCAAAACTTGAATCTGTATGTGAAGTGGAATCGTTCTTGCCACTTGCCAGTTCAAATTCTTTCATTCTAAGTTGAAATTCCCTTTCATCCTTCTCTCTTTGTAATTGTAACTGTTTATCTTTCTCCCTCTCCTGTCTCTCTCTCCTCTTTCTCAAATTGTAATTGTTTATCTTTCTCCCTCTCTTGTCTCTCTTTCTCCTCTTTTGCAAATTGTAATTGTTTATCTTTCTCCCTCTCCTGTCTCTCTCTCCTTTTCTTTAAATTGCATTTGCAATTGCTTCTCTTCAAATTGCAACTGCATTTGTTCTTTCTCTTTCTGAAGCTCGAGCTTCCTTAACTCTACTTCCATTTTCTATTTCATTTTTATTTCCATTACTTTAATGTCAGTGTCTGTCATAGACTTACTGACTGATGCCAAAACACTTTTATCAAAAATATTTTTCCCCACCAAATATTGGATCAAAATATTTTTAATTTCTTGTTTCGTTAAGGAAGATTTTGCTTCAGAAGATCGTACTTTCTGGCAAGTTCAAGCAAGTCATCTTTTTTCAGACTATCCAACTGCTCCCGATTTGGATTAGAAAGAAATATTTCCACTTTTGATGACATTGTAAATGAAAGCCTGTTGTTTTCACTTAAGATTTCACACCAAATGTGAAATAGTACTTGGGATTTAGAAACTAGGGGAATTTAAATTTCAAAAAACAGTTTTCTGAAATATTTAACCAAAATTCTTATATCCCAAGGACGAGCGACCCAATTTTCTCCTGTTACAAATGTAACAGAAGAAAAGAGTGAAGTCAACAAGGTTTGTATATTTTAACAAAATAATTTATTTCCCTAGAAAACAATGTAAAATTTGGTAAATAGGACTTACGGTTTGTAAGTATAATCAAAAATTTGATCATAAGAATGAAAAACACAAGTCCTATCACTAAATAGTTCTATTAGAATCCAGGTTCGAATCTCGACGACGTACAAATATGGAAGGCGATGACGTCAGATGTGGTCCATGTACGAATATCAACAATTCCTCAATTGAATCACAGTTTTTGTTTCCGAATAATTCCAGAATAAATTTCCATGAATATCTTTCGGACATTTTTATAAGAAAGTCAACTTGTTGAGTTTCCAGGAGAATAAATTATTAAATCCAAAAAAACAGATTAAAAAAAAACAAACAATCTGGCAAGAAATAAAAATAACGCCTTGTTCCTTGAAGATGTTAAAAAGACTCTGACAGAAAAATATCAAGAATGCGTATTTAAACCCCCAAAACATCATTTCAAGTCTCGCGAGATGAGTCATGTGGTCTCTTACTACAAGAAATCTATCACGTACACCAGTGTAGCCCCACTTAAGAACCAATAATAAAGAAACGTTGTTTACACATAGTGATCACGCAATCAAAGAATGGCCCTGATACTGACCAATCATTTTAAGTGCCTGTTTACAAACTTCCCAACCTAAGACGAACTAGGTTAACTAAAAATAATTCTCATGTAACACGTTTTACGTCTTAAATAAACAACATTTACTAAAAGAAAATATCGAATTACTGAAAAAGAATTTTGAATCCGATGAAAATATTCATTACAATAAAATATAATGAAACAAAATTAAAATAAAAAAGAATTTTAAAACTAACACACAAGCAGTTTAATTACATATACGTAACAATATATATATATATATATATATATATATATATATATATATATATATATATATATATATATATATATATATATATATATATATACTATATACTAACTATATATATATATATATATATAACATATATATATATATATATATATATATATATATATATATATAGACAGATAGATAGATAGATAGATAAGTTACGTTGTATTGCATATCGTCCATTTCAAATCTATATTTGATAAATTCTTTTCTTCGTTAATAATTTGTGTACGTAAATGTTGAACCATTTACCGACCAGTTTTGAATAAATCTTGTAGGAGATTTTCCATACCATTAATTTCTAATGTTACGAGTCTATGCTCTTAAAATATGTAACAGAAAAGAGTGAAGTCAACAAGCTTTGTAAAATTTAACAAATAATTTATTTCTCTAGAATACAAAGTGAAAAATGAGAAAAAGAAACTTACGGTATTGTGAATGAAATCCAAAAATAATCCAAGGATTAAAGACACAAGTCCTAGCAATAAAAAGTCCTGAATGAAACTCGGTTCAAGTCCCGAAGAGATCCAAAACTGAAGGCGATGACGTGTCTGTTATAGCCTACGAAGTACTGATGTGTCAACAGTCTCTTGTTGAATTACATAAATATTATTCCAGGTTTGAATTCAGTATAAATTCCAGTGAATGTCTTTATCCAAGAATTTTGTCAGAGCACTTTTGTATTTCCAGAGAAAATAATCACTTGAGTTCAATAATTTGAAGAAAATAAAGTTCAGCTCAAACTCGTCAGAACATAACACAACAGAAAGTGCTAGTTGTTAAAGCACGACTGGTAAAATCCTCACAGTCACAAGATAATATAATTCTCTACTTGACCTCAGGTCACAATTAGTATTTTCTAAAAACAACCATTGCCTAATAGAAAATAACCTTCTAGAATGATCTTATGAGCCTTGTATATTTACAACACAATAGCCTATCAAATTCACTTAGGAATCTCCAAACCCCAGACCCAAATCAACATATTTACTCTTTCTTGTTTACCTGAATAATAATCCTGATAATAAGCTCATACACATAGAGAATAGTAAAGCTATTAATAGTTGTTTACATAAGTGAAAAATAAAGTCAATCAGGTCAAGCAGAAATGAACTCAATTTTGGACAATGTCAAGTTCAGCAAACAATGTTACATTACAATAACATGTAATGAATTTTTTTTTTAAAACTAACAGACAAACAATTAGATTATTTATATATATATATATATATATATATATATATATATATATATATATATATATATATATATATATATATACTATATACTATATATATATATATATATATATATATATATATATATATATACATACATACATAACACTATAAAAAGGTTACGATTTCTAATTTCATCAACATATCAACATTTCATTAAGGTCATCCTCAAAGCAAAATGGTTTATCAAATTGTTGACTAAATTGCCGCTCTGCCATTTTCTTAACTATTTAAGTGATTCAAAATCAAAGTCCAAAAGAACTGGGTGTGACACTAGGGGGCAAGGCCTAATTATATAAGTCATAATAGAAGATGGGGAAAACCTTTTGAAATAATATAAACAGAAATTAAAATTAGCATAGCAAACGGCACATGCGAGGAACAAACTGGCAAATCTTCACTGGAAAGGAGCAAAAGGGATTTCAAATCAAGAACAAATGCAATATCGGCTAAAATATTTAACCAAAATTATTTTCAGATTAGCAATGCTTGGAATAGCATTGGTAATGAGGACAGCTTTAAAATTAAAAATCTGAAGGTATTACGGACAGCTAAAAGACGATTACCTAACACTAAACGGAATTAAATACTTTACCGGTTTTTGTGTCTTTTAAGATTGGCTTACCATTTTCAGCACTGAAATAAAACTTAAATACAATGATTTTAAAAATCAACAACTGAGTAAATAGCAATTAAAACATTGAAAATATTAATGATAAATAAGGTAAATCGTTGAAAACTATATCTAGCAAATTTTGGAAAGTGTCATATTTAAAGTCTCCGCAATACTGATGTAACAGTATGAATTTTGCAGATGTGATAGTCACACATAACGGAGGGAATTTTGCAGGTGTCATTGTACACATAGCAATTATAAATTAATGTATGTGATTTGGCATGGAATTAGATCTGTGGCATGTTTAACGATGTTGGCTCTTAAATACATCTGGTATCGGTATGATTGATTGTTAATGAACTTCAGTTACAAAACTGTGTCTCAATCGAAACTGGAAAAAGGGTAAAGCTCTGGTTTTATTATCAAAAATGCCAGGGTTTGAAATGTTGCAGAAACATCGTTTCTACTTGCTGAAACATTTATCATAATTTGAAACTTTGCAGAGATCAATTTATGAAGTTAAGTTTCCCAACATATATTAGCAATGTCTGTTAGATAAGCCTAATTCCTAGTTGACAAGTTAGTCGTCCCGGGTGGGTTTCCAAGAAGAGCCCCGTGGTTTATAAATGTCTTACACCGAAAAACTAATCAGTCTAAGTTTTGCGGTAAGTAAAAGCTCTTGGACTCTGTGATAGTATAAAGACTCCCTCATAATGATTGTTCAAGTGACGTATGTGGTTGATAGTTTTTTAGAGTCACGTAACCAGGCGTATAAAGAGTCGATTCTGCTAAAGGACAATGATGCGAGCTTCAATTAAGAGTTTAACGTTATATTTTCTGCGTTTATCATGGTATAAACTGTCAATCACACAACAAATAACGCAAGAGGGGCATTATGTAAGATGTGTTAGTCGGCAACTGACAGTTTATACCACGATAAACTCAGGAAAAACAACGTTAAACTCTTATAATTGCAATAATTTATAATTTTTGTATTGTTATTTCGCTTCTTTTTAAAAGATATTTCCTATCAGCTTTATAGCCTGTATAAGCGTATGAATTCTTATTGAGGCGACTATTTATAGAACAGTGGATTCTCCATCAGCATTGGCATTGTTTCTTTTATATATGTATTAACACCAGCTGACATATATCATGTATTTGATCAATGATTGTATTTATTATTTTGAAAAGGATCATAAAATGCAAAAGAAGAACAAGGAATAAAATGATGAATACTTGAATCCCATGGGGTTAGGCATCGTCTTTCCAATCTTGAATATATTGAACTGATGCAACGCCAAACAAATTCAAGTAGTATCTTCGTATTTTGTGCATTATTTAATAATACGTAAAAATATGTTTCTAGCCATGTAAGTTACTTCGAAATTTGTATAATTGTAGTTCCTTTCTCCAATGTATTTGTGACAATATTTGATGTTTTTTGTTTTCCAAACCCAGGGGTTTCAAACTCAAACCACCCTGAGGACCACATGAGGGCATTTTCGATGGCCCCAGGGCCACACCACCTTTGTTATCTCTCATAACATCTTTTGATGCCAATCATTTTGCGGGCCACAGTATATGGTTTGGCGGGCCGTATGCGGCCAGCAGGCCGCGTGTTTGAGACCCTTGCCATTACCGTTACTGTAGAACTCATTTATACCTACCCGTTTATCACGTTTGATGTAAGCCTTTCTATTTAATAATCTATTACCTATTTACAATAAATTTAATACTATTAAAATCGTACAACAGCTAAGCAACATGTTTATCAATATTAATGTGACATATTTTTAAATCACTTCAAACATGAAAACATCCTGGAATAAGACTTGAAGCACAACTTGAATAATGTGAAACGAGATTTTAATAACTTCAAGCAAACTTTGAATATAACTTCAAAGAAAGTACTTCCGCGAATAGCAATTTAGGTCCAAGTTTAATTTCGTTAGAAAAGAAATAATTTAAATAAAGTAATGTAAGGCGGTGTAAAGAGATTTAATGTCGACGTAAATATCAATATAAATAAACGATAGAATATCTTTAAGCGATCCTGCTGATATTAGTTTTTAAATCTTCTTATCAAAATGAGAAAATCCAACAATAGTCAATCACTAAATAATAACTTAAATTTGAACAATAACCGTATTACACATTTAGTAGATCCGACACCAAAAACTCGGACATAGCAACTACTCAGTTTCTAGAAAATATGCTGAAACCTGAAGTACGTAAGTCTTTGGTGAATAGCAATTTAAAAGATATACGAAATAGAGAGAATACATTGATAATGTATTAACAATTGTGAACCAGTGTAGATCAGGGAGAGCCGTTAAAACTGAAGACATGCACAAACAGAGTTATGAAACCAACACAAGTATTTTCCATATTTATACAATGTTTACTCATATACACGCTAGCATTCTTGTATGATTACATAAATTGAGAGCTGTGACAGAGGAGAAAAAGATTACAGGACGGTATTATTCAACAGATAATTTTGGAGAACGACATAAAAAGTGGAATATCATAGTCCTTTAAAGCAAATGTTTTTAAATTAAAGAAATACCTAAACAATAAAATACCTCAAAATTGTATATAATGATGATGGATCAGTTAGTTTATCAAATCATACAATTAAAGAAACAAAACAATATTATATTCAAGGAAACAAATATTTATATTTTTCAATTAAAATCTTTGTAAATGGTGATTTCTTTAAAGACTTCACTGGAGACAACAATACATTTTAATGGCCATTAAATTGTAACAGCGGTGATTATGAATGGAGGAGCCGTTGTTCATAATTAGCGTTCTCGAGAAGTAAATGTATGTTTCATTTATTTAATCAAAATGGCTCACATGATGAAAACTATAGGCATAATACATTTCTAGAAGAAATACAGAAGAAAGTATTGTTTTCAATGAATACAGAAATAATCACTCGATTACTTAAGCAAATCATTAGGAAAGTATAGTTTAGTTACTCAATACCGAAATAATTTAGATGGTTTTTCTTCTGCCGAGAAACAGAGAGTGCTGTAGTTTCGGTCTTGTCTTAAACAATCTGGGCAACCTAAGCTTAACGATTTTTACCAGCATTCTGATAAAAAAGATACCTTATGAAAGTTTATTGAAAACAAATGTAATTCCTATTAGTATTTATGTGGATTAAAAGTATTTCTAGAACTTGTGAAATTGTTATCTTTAGCTTGTTTGCTCTAATTTTCGCACCACAATTTAAAACTCATAATTATAAATGGTTGTATATATATAGATTCTATGGAAGACTTGCAAATTTAAAGCGCGTACTTTCGTCCTGCAATAACGATTTTTTCAGATGATTGTTATCGTTCACGTTATGACCAAGCGCTTGCTGAGACTGTTGCCAGGTAGAACTAGGATATGTAAGCATTAAGTGAAAAGCGGACACAACTTCGTCAGCTTAGTGGTAAGCGATGAGACACAGAGGCTAAAGACTAAAGCAAGAGGCATCTTGTAATTAGAACAACAGCACACGACTGGGAAAGGCAAGCAGATGTAAAATGACTGCTGAAGTTATCAAGGTTCATCTGAGACAACATCTTCAAACCTGATATTTTACAGTGGTCAAGAGATAGCAACAATTTGTTGGAAGTGACAACGCCACAGGAAGCAAGAATGGATGCCGCTCATTCTAGACAATTTGCCAATTACCAGGGGCTTATCCATGAGTGTCAACTATTATGTATATATAATTAAATTGTTTGTTTTATAGTTTTAATTTTTTTTTATTTTTGTTTTATTCCATCACATGCTATTGTAATAATAATTTTGTCCACTGAATTTGATTGTTTTTAGAAATTCAATTCAGTTCTGTTTGACCTGGCAAACAACCAGTAGTTAAAACATTGTAGCTAATTGCTGACCTTGATTCAGAAATCAGATAGAGTCTTTAGTAAACAACTTTTTTTTTAAAAAAAATTAAATTTAATCTTAAAGTAAGAATTGTTAAGTTGAATCAAGGCCATATCTGGAGTACGTGACAATTAACATTTGTTTATTGTCACAAGCTTTTGGTTTTCTCGGAATCTGTTTTGCGTCTTAATTTATTGTATAATCGTGTTCTTGAGAAGATATAGCCAGTTGTACTTTAAACCTTTGAAGCTCAAAGGTGTTTTCTTGTGACCAGAATGAGTTGAATTTTTTATTTTTATTTTATTCAATTTGAAGTAATTTATTTTCCCTGGAAGATACTAGCGCTCATCAGAATTCTTGGACAAAGACATTTATTGAAAATTATTCGGAATTCCAAACTGGAATATTATTCTTTGTGATTCAATAAGGAAACGTTGACACATCAGTACAAAGCAGATCATCGAAGACGTCATCGGTTTCCATCTTGCAATTTCATCGGGATTCGAGCTATGGTTCATTTAGGACATTTCATTGATAGGACTTACATTTTTTAATTCTTGGATTAATTTTTGGATTTGATTCATAAACCGTAGGCCCTTTGTCTTATTTTTACCTTGTTTTTCTAGGGAAATAAATTATTTTGTTAAATGATGCAAAGCTTGTTGGCTTCACTCTTTTCTTGTTACTTTTGTACGAGCCTAGACACGTAACACAACAGAAAAGATGGAAGACCTGGAATCAACCCTAGGAAATAGGATGCCGTAGCTTCGTGGACATTTTTAGCGTGTTTTGGTGGTCATTAGGATTACATGACGTAGGTACAGGAAATCATTTTCCAAGGTTGGCAGACAGACTGAGGAAGCTTCACATCGTATTTTGGCCCAAGAGAGCGGAGCGATAGGAAAGCTAATTGGTTCCGGACTGATTCTGATTAGCTTAGGTTGGTTTTGAGTAAATACCATTATAATCTAGGAGAAACAAGGGACGAAATGCTTGTTCATTTATCAAAATGTTAACTAGAACAACATCAAAATCAAAATCACATTATTGTGTTAAACAGTGCATGAAATTTGTAATATTTTAAAGAGAATGCAAATGATAAGAGAAAGAAAAACATAAATGAAGTTACGAATCCATGAATAAATATTCCGCCATATAACAAGTAAAATAGAGAAGAAAAACGAGACAACTGTAGCCAGCCATTTAATTTAGATATTATCCATAACAGTGTATCAAAGAGTATGATTCATAACACTGCGTAATATATGGAAATGTAGATACTTAAATTATGTTCAAACAACTAACTGTGGAGTTTATGAATAATGAAATCTAGCTATCTATTGAACTGAGTAAGTTTGAAGACAGAATACTAGTAATTTCTGAGAGTTTTAACTAGCGAAGGCCAAGTGCTATTGAAAACGGTGTCGATCAGAGCTAGGGTAGGGGATTAAGTCCCATTATACGAACACAGTGCAAGGTACATTCGATCTTTATTCGCGTGACCTTTCGAAAAAAGGTTATGATCATTATTGATTCAATAATATTGTGTGTCCATCGTTTTCTTCAAACTTCTTTTTTGTTGTTTTGATTAATGTCTTGGCTGAATAATCCACTTTAATGCTGAGTTTTTCTTTTCATGTGGAAAGGGAGGGTGCTGAACGTTGAGTTATCGATATTTTCTTTTAAAAAGGTTTCTTATTTTAAAATAGCGTTTTTGAGTAGAGAACTGAATTACCAGTAATTCACGCAAGTAACTGATAATATCAATAAAATAAATTTCGCATATATAACGCAATATTTGCTTATTAAACAATGTCTAACACTGTTAAATATATTCGGGCTGATAGCTGCCATATTGAATCGCGACATCATAAGGTCTAATGAACTCTCAGACAGCTGGATCTGTAGCTATAATCATGCAGACATGAATTTCTAACTTCATGCCGAACGGTGTCTCATTCTGAACTATTCCTCTGGCAAATGTTGTTATTTGATTGGATTGACACGGTTACACAAACAAAGATGATTAAAGGAATGATAAAGGATTATTTGTCAATTGTGCCAAATTCATTTTACTTTTAACTGAAAACTTAAAAATATTGAGCATAATAATTAAACAAAATGACTCAGAACTTTCAATCAAAGGGAAATCGTTATCAGACATCTGGCGCAAGAGACGCCTGTTGTGATGTAAAAAACAAATTAATTGATCGGAGACCCGTTTTGAGGATAATAAGTTTGATCTTTGAATTTAGACAATTAAGCTTCAAAGTAGAACGTATTCTAAGTTACGACATCAAACAGTCAGGAGAAGATGTTGAGTAGCTGTATATTTGTATGTAAAAAGAGAGAGAGAGAGAGAGAGAGAGAGAGAGAGAGAGAGAGAGAGAGAGAGAGAGAGAGAGAGAGAGAGAGAGAAGCATATCCAAGCTTCCCTATTTCCATAGGTGTGAATATGAAATATTGCATGATTACAAATTTTCTATCTCTAAAACATTTTGTAACACTCCATTGTTCTGAGAGAGAGAGAGAGAGAGAGAGAGAGAGAGAGAGAGAGAGAGAGAGAGAGAGAGAGAATCAAAATAACATGGTTTTAAAGTATTGACTCAAACAAAAACCTGCTGATATATCAAGCTGTGATTATTGAAAGGCGTATGAATACGCATATAATTATGGTTTCAACAGTAGACTATTGATTTCGTATGCTCTATATAAATGATAAATGACCATTTAATAATCATTAATAATCCCTGTTTTGTATATGAATTTAACGTTACAAAATTGCTCAAAATCCCTTCTCCATTCTCTCTCTCTCTCCCTCTTCATCTCACTTTCTTTCTCTCTTTGTCTCTCCGTAATGGCATCTGTGACGTCAGAGAATAAAGAATTTGAATCTGACCTGGATGAAAATCTTGAAATGACCTTACATAAGTAACTTACAATAACCTGATTCGTTATAATGCCATCTTTACACCTTCCATGGGATTTTTTTCTAGTTTTGCATCACACTATAAAAATAACGTGAATACATTAAAAGCTCATATTTCATTTTTAGTCCTCATTACCTAAATGAATACAATATATTGTACGACTTTTCATCGAAACTCCCTCTGCATCTCTCTCTCTCTCTCTCTCTCTCTCTCTCTCTCTCTCTCTCTCTCTCTCTCTCTCTCACCAAGCAGAAATACAAGGATACTCGTGAAATTTAGTGAGAAAACATAATTTGAGCGGATAAAAACATTCAACATGACCCCAAGTGCCCTAAAAGAACAGGAATCATTATAGTGGAGGTAAGTGTACACTTTACTTTCAATGGAACCTTTCTAAATGTTATTCTACACTAGAGATAGAATGTAGCAAAGACCTGTTTGTACTGAATAAAGAAAAGAACACAAAAACAACAACCCCTAACAAAAACGTTGATTTGCTGGCAAACAACTGCTGTAATTCTATTTTCAGATTTGACTTGGTTTTTCTTTATAACGTATAAAAAGGGGTTACATTTCCACAGTCGAAAGGTTATATGGTACAAAAGGTAAACAGTTCGAAAGAGTGGTTCAATGTTCCGAAGTTTAAGTGGTCCGAAGGTGCATTAATCTGAAGGTTGATTGGTCCAAAATAAGGGTTAAATGTTCCGAAGGCTAAGTGGTCCGTAGGTGTGCTGGTCTCCGGTCCAATAAAAATATATTCCAAATATTGAATGTCGGAAAAAGTGAACCCATTTTCAAATTACATCGGATCAAAGAACCGTCAGATTTATGAACCCTTTTTTCAGACATTTTTGAACTATTGACCTTTGGACCAATGGAGTCCTTGCTGTAAAAAACCTTTAGACAAACAAATCTCCGAACTTGAGAAGCTTCGGAATAATGAAACTTTATTCTAGAATATTCGCAAATTAAAATCTTGTACAAATATAGTTCAGACCTGTCAATCGTCGGAAGATCAAGCAGCTACCAAAGCGAGGACATAACTCATATTATTTTTAAATATTTATACGATTGAGCAGCAGAACTAAATTTCCTATCCGTATCATTGATGCACCACTTGCTGTACAAATTTTCATTTAAAGGAAACTCAGCAACTTGGCAAGACTGGTTTATTTTATTAAAACGTGAATACACATATATAAACTACACAAGCCTAATTTCAATCGCTCGCACTTTTACATTTTAAAAGCACACAATACAAACTATAGATTGTCAATATGTTCTTTTTTCTGAATGTTTTGAAATAATATGATTATTTTTACAGTAGGTAATTACCACTCGGGGAATCAGAATTCTTGAATAGGACCTTTGGATGATCGCGCGCGCGCGTATGTGTGTGTGTGTGTGTGTGTGTGTGTGTGTGTGTGTGTGTGTGTTTTGCGGGAAGTAGGGTAATATTTCTAATCAGGTTAGTTACAACATTTGCATGTAAAGTTTGTATCTGTTAATTTCTACCCGTTACAGTATCTGCCCGTGAGTAAAGCAGGGCTAAAAAAAAAAAAATCGATCACAAATTAACAATATTACAGAGACCATTTTTACTCACGGTTTTACGGTATTGAATCTTCTCTGGCTTCGGATGTTTTTGTACCTTCTCTTTTAGAGCACCATCTGGTAGAATTCTGAAGGTATGCAGGGATGATTTTTGCTCCAAAATACTCCATGTCCATCTTCTTAAAGTATATAGACCTAGTTGTCTATTAAAAGTATAATGATGAACAGTTTTCTGTTCCGTAATACGTCGGAAAACCCCATACTATGTAGTTTGTTTGTTTTATTTCAGAGAAATGTGAAAAACCTTTATCTAACATGAGACCTAGTTCTGGCTTAATGACGTTATATATATATACTTATATATATATATATATATATATATATATATATATATATATATATATATATATATATATATATATATATATATATATATATCCCCAAAAGTAATTTCCTTTTTATTGTTGATTAAATTCTAATTTATTTAATTCCATCTGCAGAAAGAACCGTACAATCTCTTCGAAACGCATAGTTTCTGACCGATATTTGGTCTAAGTTTGTTTATAAATTTGTATGCATATGTATGTATGTATGTATCTATGCATGTGTACATGAATGTGTGTGTGCGTGCGTGCGTATGTATGTATGTGTTTATGTATGTTTGTATGTATGTATGTATGTATGTATGCATGCATGCTTATGTGTGTATATGTGTGTGTCTGTGTGTGTGTGTGTGTGTGTGTGTGTGTGTGTGAGAGAGAGAGAGAGAGAGAGAGAGAGAGAGAGAGAGAGAGAGAGAGAGAAATGTTGATTTGTAAACTAGCGTCAATTTGGGTTGAGGCTGATGCAGAATGAAAGATCTGAGCTCTAAACTGGTCTTTCAAACTAATTACGCAGCTCTGGAATACACGTTTACGCTGGTTAGATTTGACATGTTATTATGTTGTATTCAAGTTTTGCTGAATCTCTTTTGTTTACTTATTCAGTTTTATATTGATACCCGCACTCATATGAGTAGTCCTTTCAGAAATGTCATCTAGTGGCAAATAATTTGATACGTGTTTTAAGACTGGAATATGATGTAGGAAATGTAAAGATTGCTTATGATTCTAATAACCAAGTTTTGCAACAATAAACTTAAAATGTCTCATCTTCAAGGCAATTTTATCGCCTACGTCCCTTCAAATAGTCCTTAATTCCTCCGGATGCCTGTTTGTCGACATTAAAAAAGCAGTGAAAAGGATCTGCGTGGATAGACTCAACGCTGATGATGAACTGTTGGGATAATTTTAAAAACAGAAAACGAATCTAATTAGCTAGGATTATATTTTATTTTGTAAACGCTCCCTCCCCCCACCCCCCACCCAAAAAACAAAAACAAAAATAAACAACAACTCCCCCCAACAAATATAACAATAAGCTACGTTTGTGAAATAGTGCAGACATTATCAAAATGTGGATCAGAGAACTCTTTCTTTAGGGTCGCGGCGAAAAACAGTTCGGAACCCCTGTAATAGATGTTAATTAGCTCCTTACATTCTAATTAGTCTAGATGTACGATATTGATTTCCTGTCTACAAGAGACTTTCGCAGCTAATGATAGTGACGTGGACTACAGCTGTACCTGTCATGTTGCATGTCGTTTAGCTTCACGAGGTAAGTCATCGTTCGTTTTCTGCGAACCTTTGATAACGTTTATTTTGGCCGAATATATCTACATATCTAATCATAGCTGTATTAGTCATTGTGTCATTTTAAAACTGATATGATTGGGCCGATAATGAGAGGGTTTCTTCTGAGAGTTTTGAGTTTCCAGCTGTTGACGAGGCAACACATGGATGATTCAGAGTTGATTTTTTTTGGACGCATTAGAATTACTAGCTCTTACTGAGGTAATACTTGAAGGGATAACTGAGGTTTTGGCTGTCACTTTGGAGTTCCCTGCTGTTTTATGTAAGGATAATTGAGGTTTTCAGGGATATATTTGAGTTTCCAGCTGTTGCCGAGGCAATTCATGTTACATGGATGATTCAGGGTTGAGTTTTTGGTAAATTATTAGAGTTGCTAGCTCTTACTGAGGCAATACTTGAAGGGATAATTGAGGTTTTCGCTGTCACTTTGGAGTTTCCAGCTATTGTATGTAGGGATAATTGAGGTTTCCGCTGTCACTTTGGAGTTTCCAGCTATTGTATGTAGGGATAAATGAGGTTGTGGTTGTCACTTTGGAATTTCCAGCTATTGTATGTAGGGATAATTGAGGTTTTCAGAGATATATTTGAGTTTCTAGCTGTTGCCGAATCAATATTTATAAGGATAATAGTTTGTTCTAATATTTTAGAGTTTCCAGCTGTTGCTGAGGCAATACATGTAAATCCTTTTGTCGCTTAATTTATTCAGGGCATCAGTACGCTTATTGTACGTTAACCTATTAATAATATTATTTAGAACAGCTGTCTAACGCTTATGTTTGTCACATCCCAAATCGCCATTGTTTGTATGAAATATGGATGTAATTGCTTAGACTCAGTATTCAAACGGATAGAAACCAAGTGTAGTAGGTAGATTGTTTCGAAAAGGATGCACTCAGATGTACTGCTGCTTGAGCAATATAGATTTTCTCGTTTATAAAACTCCTTTTCTGTTGGTGTTTTGTACCTGTTATAAGTTAATGTGATTAATAATGTAAGAATTATGATAATTAATGGTTGTTATGTTAATACGTT
>JAECUM010015589.1:0-22642 GCA_016617855.1 Megalonaias nervosa | reverse complement strand
TGCTAGACATCACTATAAACTGCCACACTGTAGACATCACAGCGACATGACTGGGAAATTGTTAAAGATTCATTAAAAATCCAAATCACTCACGCACACACTATTTCATTTACCCACTTTGATAGTCTATAATTAGAAATCATGGCTGACTTAAGAGTAGCAAAGAGAGGTCCTTTTATTGACATTATTTTTGTCACTATGTATCATACAATTACAAATAAATATATCAACATGGAGGTCAACAGTTGATGTTTCTTTTGATATTAATATTAGCAAAATATTAAACCTTTATTTAAAATAGGAAAGGTAAAATATATCAATTGCTTCCCAACAGAACACTGTTACAGAAATCTACATGTGCTGATAACATATCTCCTAAAATTCTCCAATTATCTTCAGGCAAATAAAATGTATACATGGTTCTGGTAACACAACTGACCCTATGTTTTCCTGCTGAACCTACATTGGGGGGGGAGGCAAAGAAAAGAAAAAAAAAATTGAGAGAAACAAAAAATAATAAAGGAATGTAACAGAGATCAAAGTTAAATTCAGGATGCAAATGATGGCTTTTTTCTTCCTTATGCATCATTTATATCTGTCTGGACCAATAGAAAAGAAAAAAAATAAAGAAAGAAAGAAAGAAAGAATTTATACCAGCCTACCAAAACTGATTTTTTCAAATTTAATCAGAACCACACAGTTATTTATTTGGCCTCACCAGTTTTATGCTCAGAAAAATTAGTATACTCTTTGATTATCTTGTATTACCCATAACACATGTTTGTATCACCTTAATGAAGCGCAGGTAACCCTAATATACAAAAATTCTGATCCTATGAATAAAAGCTGTCGTAGGCCATTCAGTACTCTACCATGCACTGCATCACCTTTGAAAGAGTTAAATTTTGATATTTGTCATTTCTTTATCTGCTCTTTGAAAAGGGTATAGATGTCAAATCAAATCTAATAATGATAATGGAACAATCGGTTTACTCACCCGAAAAGGAATTTACCCCAATGAGTACATGAATGGTTGAAAGGGAAGTTTGTTGAAACTCATTAACCAATGATTGAGGCATTCCATTCATTATTGTATCACGAAGGTATTTCCGACGACTAATGTTATGTATATCTAAGTTATATTATGTGTTTAACTTCTGTTAATAGTTGCATGTTATAGCAACATATCTACCTAGTTAACTTTTGTCTATGATTTTAAGTTGTAAACATCATGTTTAGAAGTAAGAGTTCAATAGTAGTGTTGTTTACATTTAGGTTCGTTTTTTCCCGTTCGAAAGCTTCACATTCAATTACGTTTTAGCTCATGTGAAAACGTGTATAAATACGTATTTAATAAATAATTTAATACCTGTTTTATATCAGTCTGTGGAATTTCATGAACAGAATTTGCATTTGTTTTGTTGACATTAGATATAATTCGAGAGAATTTCTATATTTAGAAATACATTGAAATTACTAAAGTATTCATAAACATTTAGATTTATATACACTTCTTTGGAATTATTTTGAACTCATTCAAAGACATTCAGGACTTCATCATTGTGTTACATCAAGGCATTCAAGACTATCGGATTCATCTGGAACATTCTATATTTTTATACTTGTAATAGCACATAGTAATAGATAAAAATGAGGTTTCTTGGATCCTGCCCTAAACTCCCCCACCAAGACAAATACAAATTACCATCTTGTCACCACCCTCTAGACCATTTTGATATTTTTCATACTTGAATACGATGAGGATTTTACCTCAAATATATTTTGGTCTTAGAATTGGTGATAAAATATGCTTTGGGTGGAGTGGGGGCCATGATCCAGAGACACTCACTTTTACCTACTACTGATAAATTTATTTTTTAACGTTAGATAAAATTTTATTTATCAGATTATTTTTATTGTTATATAAAATTTTATTTTATCTATAATGTTTAAAGAAAATTGTACACAATATCTAGTGAAAATTTTATTTATCAGATTATTTTTATTGTTAGATTTAAAGAACTTCTTCGCCTACTGTTAGCGTGTCAACTGCAGATATGAGAAATATTTCATTGTCACGATAATACAAAAAAAATTATTTTTCCACTTTTCGATGACATTCAAATAATTCTTTCATTGCTGTTTTACGTAGTGGATACTTTCTGCCTTTAATCATAACCTTTGACCGATCTAGATCGATATTAAGTTTAGTATATTTTTGTTGACTGATTGGATCATGAAAAATTTGTATCTCGACATAAGCTCGTCACTCAACTGTTTAAGATAATTAAAATATTTACTGCCATCTGATTTAATCAGCGAAAGTTTAAGTTTATCAAATATGATAAAACAAATACTTGAAATTTCATCATTAATTTCAACTGTTAGTGGTTGACCGTCGATTTGTCAATTTTTTAATTCTGCTGCTGCTTCCATCTGCTACTGTTAAATTTTTGAACATTATTTTTAAGGTTTAGACAAAATTAATTAAAGATGATATCAAGTATGTCATAAGCACCGCATGTCAGATAATGACAAAGTGACAGCGTATTGACTCCGTCAACGCAGTATCTTTAATCGTCAAAATTACTTAATCAACGTTTAATAATGACGTCAGTTTCAAGCTTGTGATAATTTGTTCTAATGACATTTGTTTTAACAAAACTAAAATTACCGTCTAACGCAGTTTTAGAAATCATCAAATTTCATACACTTTTTAACATGTCCTCGCGGGATACCTTTTGGTTTCTTTGTTAGTTTATTGTCGTCTAGTAGCACTGCATACATTTTACTGCGAACTCCAACAAATTCTTTTACTGGAGTAAATGTAAACACGTCTTTCATTTTTCCAATAACCTTCTCGTTTGTGTCGTTGTGAAATCCACTTTAGCGTGGATAATCAGATAAGTCAAATAAATTTTAATTGTTGTAAATAGCCTTATAAACATCTTCACATTTTATCTCATATACCAGCGAATCAGTGTCAGTAAACAATAACTCTGAGTTTGGCCACTGCTTTTTAACAAAATTATAATGAAAATCGTACATCAGCCACTTTGACAGATCAAGTACAGCTGCTTCAATGTAAATTGGTTTGTTTAACTTCAGGTTTGCTTTTCGTCGCTGTACAGCAACAAGATTTTCATTAAATATTTTCATGCTAACAAAATCATCATCATTAACAAGTTTATTTCTGCGGCCGATATCATTTACAATTTCAATATTGACGCGCATTCTGATATTTTCCATTGTTTTACCAAATACTGAGTTGTTCATCAGCTTGAAAAAGTTTTTCTCAAAGTTGGTCTTAACAATAGCGCGACGCTTAGTATTTAAATCAATATAATCTGCCATCCAACGTGATTGATTAAACTTTAACGTAAGATTAAGCCAGCATCTACAGTTTGCTTTAAATTTTCGTAGTGCAACACGTAATTTCATTTGTTTAACAAATTTGGAACACTTTTGCTAACCATTGAGCCAGTTGCTATTGTTATTTCTCGTTGTTCGCGTGGTAACAAACTATAGTCGATTATCATTGATTCTGCACAAAATGGATAATCAATATGTAGATCATGCATCGAATTAGGATAATCAAGATCAACTTCAACAAAATAACTAACATCTTTAGGTAAATCTTTTTTCAGTTTCAGATAAAAATTGATCTCGAGTTATCCAATGAAATCCACTATATGGCATTGGCTCTGACATAGCATATCCCTACAAATTATTTGTGTAATGATAAATAATATAACTAGACAAAATATTTTTATCAAAATTTGTTAAGTACTTATTATTAGCACGTGCGTATTTTTTTAATTTTTTATTTATTTATTTATTTATTTATTTATTTATTTATTTATTTATTTATTTATTTGTTATAACGCTAATTCCACCTCTAATACCACGCTCGATAAAATTAAACATATTTACATCTATCAACAGCTCCAACTCGTTTTTACTGGTTTTTAGCAAAGCATCCCACGATAGTCATGGTGCAGAATAATACCAGCACGGATCTAGTCCATAAGTGTCATAACTCGACGAAAACTTCCAAATACATCTGCAATTGATAGCACGTCGGTTTTCAAATATAAATCATGATAATCGCCAAATGTTTTACAGTCGAATTTATTCCAAATTTCTTTTGCGTAATTATACTCGTCATCTGTTATATTTTCATTTTTCAACTGCTAATAAAATTTATCTTTGTCAGGTAGCAAAGTTTCATTAAATCTGCTCCGATCGTCAAGATACTCGTACGGAAAAAATACCCTTTTTGTTTAAAGATTTTTTTTAGATTAAATTTATCACCAAAACAGTTTTTTAAATTATTGAAACTACTATAACCTTTCACTAATTCGTCCAACGGCGCTGTCATAAACTTCAGGCTGTCCAGAAAATGTAATTTACCTAACGTAACTGACATATACTTTTCAAAATTATTTGGTATGCACTTTATTACCTTATTGAGCTCTAATCGTGCTTTAACTTCAACATCACCAACTGCTTCTACGATAATGTGACTGTCGTATCCTCTAAAATTATGTAAAACAAGTGGAATAAAACCTGGTGCATGAAATTTTAAATTACAGTTAACATGTGCTGGTCCACGATATTGGCCAGTCAGATAACAGTGATCACGCACTCGATCTTCTGAACTTTGTTCAGGCAGCGGTTGCTCACAAATAAGACAATTTATTGCTTCGTCAAAATCAATTTTCTGCCCTGGTGCTAATTTTTTCATTGGAAAGGTTTATGATAGTTTGTTAAAAATTTTATTAACATCATCTATCAGATTTTTTAATAACCAAACCGCTGGACTCTCAGAGTTCCTATTTTTACAACGATAAAGTTTTATTGGCGTTGACAAACTATCGTTGAGGCAAAAAAGTACTTTATAAGCAACTCCGCATGGAACATGCTGTTGTATTTTTCTTGTACTTGATTGATTTGGACTATTGTCTGCACCAGCTACTGAAACAAGTAAACACTCAAAATCAGCGTAAATAACAAACGGAATATTTAGCTTATGAATATAGTTTTTAAATTTTAACACTTTTTCTTTTTCGCTCGGCACACTAACACAATATTTTAGGTGATCTTGTAATCTTCTATCAGGTTGATCTGGTTTATTTTTATCTTCAGAAAATCCCTGCAAGCAACCATAGCAGAAATATTTTTTATTTTTATTTTTATTGTATTGTTGACCAACAAGTCCGTTAAAGTTTTTTTTTTATCCAAACGTAATGGGTTTTGTAAAACAATAAATTTATTGTCGATTGATTAGCATTTGCTGGAATGTATCTCGAATAAACATTTTCATTTTCATCTAGTCAAAACACGTTAACAGAAATATTATTTTGTTTCTCAGATTTTGGTATTTGATTTTATGCTACTGGAAAATTTATTCCGCTAAAATCTAACTCGTGTGTATATTGTATTTTTCAGCGCGATCGGCATTTTTATCTTGTGGGTGTCAAGCAGAATGAATCGACCACTGAAAACACCTGTTGTCGTAGATTTTTACATTAATACAGCATTTTTTATTTTTTATTTTTTGCGGAAGATCGACTTAAGTACTACCTCGTAGCACATCATATTTCATTGTATGAAATAAAACTTCAGTTAACATCTCAAACTTCCAGCCCGAACCCGATGCAGTGAATTCTTCCATCTTTTTATTTATTTCTTGTATTTCATCAGCAACTAAAGCAAGAATTGTTTTCAGTTAAAATTCTGCGAGATTTAGCTGTTAAATATTGTTCAGCAATTTCTTCATCTGTTGAGTTTTCTGAAATATGCAATTTGGAGAGAATAACATGATATTGCACTATCAACTTAATACTTTTATGTAAATTAAGTTCATGTGCTACCGTTGGGTGTAGTAGATGAAACACATTTGTTGCGTTAAAATTTGCTAGCACATTATAATTGTCGAATTTGCAACTATTGTCGTAACCCAAGAAAATGCACTTGCAATTTGTTCTGGTTGGCCAATTAAGCCTTTTTTTAGCAATATCTCGCGACTTTAGCATTATATTTTATGTTTTTTTACAAATCTCTAATATGTTTTTCAATGAACAATCAATTAGAGATATGAAATGCTATATAAAATAATGTCAGAAATTTTGAGAAGCATAAGATTGACTGTACAAGAGCAAACTGAATATCACGTCCACCCGGTTTATAACCACTATGCCGTAAATGTGCTTGGCTCGGTGATTCATGTAAAATACCGTGGGTCGTTTGGTGTACCAACACCATATAGTATAAATAATCGTGTAAAAATCTTTAGAAAATATTTTATACTTTATTCTGCGGAAATATACCCGATGGACAAAGAGTATATCGAGTAAACGGTTAGATTAATAATTAATATTAAGAAGTTAGCTTTGCAGGATGAGTATCAACCACATCCAATGTTTGATTTATATGAGGCAAATGACAGAGGAATTATAAGAAATAGACAAACAAAAAATGCAATAGGAAATTTTGATAAATATGGTTATTTACACATAAAAGTTCGTGGAACAAAAACAGATTTTGTTCATTATAAATCTCACAGATTTATTTTTGAAGGTTTTAATCGCGCAATTCCAGATAGTTTAATTATAGACCACATCAACCGAACCAGATCAGATAATAGAATTGAAAATTTGATCTGGTCACACCAAAAGAAAACAAAACATGGATGTGGCAGAGATGGTTCTAATTTTAAATCTGCCAGGCCGGTTGTTGCAATAAATCTTGAAATAAACGAAGAACTAAAATTTAAGTCAATCACAGCAGTTGCAAAATATTATAAAATTGATTCCAAATCGGTAAAAGATGTTGCCGATCATAAAACAAGATCAGCAACGTCACAATCAACATCTGACAGAATCGTTTTCAAATATGACGATTAAGTATATTTTCTAATTCATTTTTGGTTAAGCAATTGTGTGACCAATTAATTACATAATATTTTGTGTACCTTATTGTCATTATCGGATTATATTTAAACTTATTTTTCTGCTGCTGTTAGTAGAATTTTATTATAATCGCCGTGCATCACGATAACATTGATCGAATTAAAATCGTAACCAATCAAACATCTTCTTACTGGTTCATTTAATTCTCTATAATTAAGTATATCTGCCCTTTGATGATATCTTATTTCTTCCATTTTGATAATTTATACTGGATAAAATTATGTAATTATGTTTCACAAAATCTTGTAAAAATTTTAGACAATTCCTTTTACTTATACAATTATAGCACCACAACATTATTGTGTACTTGTCATAAACAAAAGATGAGACATGCTCATCATGTAATTGTTTTTATCTGCTTCTGTTAGCAGAAAATTATCATTTCCTCGCTGATCAGAGTAAGATTAACTGCAACATTATTAGGATTTTCTGATTAAAAAAACTTGCCGAACAGCTTCTTCTAGTTCAGATATGTTTACAATTGTCGCTTTTTCATGATATCTTATTTTGTTCATTACTTGTTTTAACAATTAGATAAAAGTTAATTAAATATGGAGATGATGAAGCGGCTTACTGATATATACGACGATACTACTTTCTCAGCAACTGGTAATTCCATCACCTACGACTGCACCGATCATAACACCAACAACAATTACACAGAAGATATTTTCTTTGAGAACACTAACGGCAATGAAGTTGACGATTTTATAGTAGCCGACTACGATGATGTAGTTTTACAGTGGTTGATAAAAAAAAAATTATGGTAGACCGACAACTGGTAGATATGATGTTAAATATCATATTACCAAAAAATAACAAAATTTAATTTTACAGTTGCCGAGCAACAATTATTTTGGCAGTTTATTAAACCGTTTCTTGATGCAAAGATGGTAATGGTGTCTGCTGGTCCACAAAAATGTATTAATTTCGATTTTATTGTTGTTAAAATATTTTATTTAATGTGCACCAGCGGAGTTATATCAGAAGATAGAAAATTGTATTTGATATCGTTGTGCAGGCCGGTCAAATATTAGTCGGTGCTGCTAAAATACAAGCAAACTTATAATAATAATATTTTAGGATACTGTTAGTTGGTACCCAGGTGTTAAATTTATCGTTGTATCCTCGCCATTTGACTAAACATTTATTACTGCTTGTTTTAATAACTTTCTCAATGACAAATACATCTTGATCCGTTTTCTGGATTTCCTGCTCATAAAAACTGCCAATTACAGGCTCTCCTGCTAAATCTTTTAGTGAGTACGTTACTGGGATTGTCAATAGAACTTTATCAACAACAAATACTTCTTCACTCCAGTTTGGAGTAAATCCTTTTTCAAATATTTTTTTTGTGTTAATGAAATTCTAACTTTATCACCAATCATAAATTTATGTCTGCGGTACATATTTTCGTTTGCTAATGTCGGATTTTTAATTGCGTCGTTTGGTGACATTTTGATCGTTCTGTGCTTTGTGTTATTGTATTCGTCAACAATCTGCTGAATATTGTCAATATAATTAATTGTATTTTTCATGGTAAAATACTTGTAGATTTTTCGTATAAAATTCTATTAAATCGTTCAAAGATAATGCTCTTACCTCTCTCCCAGTAACATACTTTTTAATATTATTTTGCTCAAGAAATTTTTCAAACATGTTATGAAAAATCTCTGCACCATGGTTTTCTTTCTGTTTTAGCAATAATCTACTTTAACGCATTAGTTATTGACTCTCCTGTTTTATCTGCAACTGGTACACTAAAAGCATCTTTACTAAAAACATCAATAACATTAAGCAATATTTTTTATTATTATTAAACTGAGCAATATTTAACACATCTACTAGATCTATCACCCAGATATCATCAACCACGTTCGCGACAACTTTACGGAAATTCTTTTTAGGACGATGTAATTCAGTTGGAGCGACTGCATCAGTGTAGTATTTTTCCTTGTCCTAGTTTATATTTTGTTCCAGTTATTCCTTGCATCAACTTTCTGTCAATTCGTTCTCTAATTCTGCTAGGTTTCATGTCGCGTAGTTCGTTTCACATTTCTTTATCACAACCGTGTTTATCTTGCTCGTTTTCTCGATAACAGATATCATGTCACATTGCTATTGCATTAACTTGATTGTAAGGTTCTTGTCCGGGCAGTGGATTGTCATTTTCATCAAGTTGTTTATCAAGTGGATTGTATGGTCCAGTATATTTATGTCCTGGAAGTGTTCAGCCACCGCTCGGTTTCGGTAATTTCCCAATTAACTTGTGTATATCAATGCCGCTGCCAATTATTTCTCGTTGTCCACAGCGCTGGTAGTAGGTAACAATTTTATGTTGTTCTAAACAAAGATCATACTCACAATCGCATTTACGCTTCATTATTTATTTTCCTGTACAAAAAATGATTATCAAATAAATTCTACGACTTGATGTGGTAAATGAAAAATTGTAATTATCAAACAAATTTAATGATTTTCTAGTGTAAATAGTGCTCAAAATAATAATCATCGGCTATATTCTACAATTTGCTGGGGTAAATGATACTCAAAATCTACAAGATCAACAAAAAATAAAATTTTATTATAATATTTGTTTATTTTCTCTAGTTTGTCTGTTGTTGCTGGGGTAAGTGGCACTTGAATTGTAATTATCAAACAAATTCTACAATTTGCTGGGGTAAATTGTATTCAAAATCATGAATATCAAATAAATCTAAAATAAATATAATAAATTCGATTATCAAACAAATCTATAATAAATACAATTTCTGATTATGAAACAAATTTATAATAAATATAATAAATCTGATTATCAAACAAGTCTTATTATTTGCTGGGGTAAATAGTACTTAAAATTGTAATTATCAAACAAGTTCTACAACTTGATGAGGTAAATGGTACTCAAAATAATAATCGTGACCAAATTCCACAATTTGATGGGGGTAAATAGTACTTAAAATCTCCCAAGATCAACAAAAAATAAAATTTTATTATAATATTTGTTTATTTTCTCTAGTTTGTTTGTTGTAGCTGGGGTAAATAGTACTCAAAATCGTGATTATCAAACAAATTTAATAATTTGCTGGGGTAAATGGTACTCAAAGTTGTAATTATCAAACAAATTTAATAATTTGATGGCGTAAATAGTACTCAAAATTTTAACTATCTAACAAATCTATAATAAATATAATAAAACTGATTATCAAACAAATTTATAATAAATATAATAAATCTGATTATCAAACAAATTTATAATAAATCTGATTATGATAAGAATCATGGTTATCAAACAAATTCTACAACTTGATGGGGTAAATGGTACTCAAAATCGTAATTATCAAACAAATCTATAATAAATATCATTTCTGATTATCAAATAAATTTAATAATTTGCTGAGGTAAATGGTACTCAAAATCATGATTATCAAACAAATTTAATAATTTGCTGGGGTAAATGGTACTCAGAATTAAATTATCAAACAAATTTAATAATTTGATGTGTAAAATAGTACTCAAAATCGTAATTATCAATCAAATCCATAATAAATATAATAAATCTGATTATCAAACAAATTTTATTATAATATCTGTTTATTTGCTCTAGTTTGCTGTTGTTGGGGTATATAGCACTCAAAATAATAATCAACAACCAGATTCTACAATTTGATGGGGAAATAGTACTCAAAATCGTGATTATCAAATAAATTTAATAATTTCACATTATAAAAATCTGATCATCAAACAAATCTATAATAAATAATAAATCTGATTTATGGATAAAGTATTCAAAATCCAAAAATTTTTAGTTTCAATTATCAACCAAAATAACTTTATCATTGATCGGTACTATATCTAAACCAGCGCCTGATACATTAAGAAATGTACTTTTTCTTCTGCCGCATATCGCACAGATACTTTTTAACATTATTCTGTTGTATTTTTGTTTTTTCTGTTTTCTCATCTTTATTCTCAGTTTTAGTTTTACATTTGAGACAGTACGTTGACATTTTTATATTTCTAAGTTAGACAAAATTTAATGTTGACGATCTTCGAAAATCGTCGCAATATTATCATTAGCATAAGAAAGTTGTTTGTCAAACTGTAAAATAAAATTAAAAAATTTAGAGTCAGAAGCTTTACTTCTAGACATTTGTTTGACAAACTTAACACAATAATATCCACAAGCTGAAGTTCCAAATGGCTGAACTTGATTAGACGAATAATTTATTTTTTTGTATTTTCTGCTAATATATATTTTTATTGCATCACTTGGTGGAAGGCTAAATGAGTTAAAATAATTATTATTATAAACTGCAACCCAATGCGTTCCAGATCCGTCGTTAAAGTTTGTATATTAATTACACATGCTCCACCTGCTGGTGCTGTATCAAGTTCATCTTTAGAATAAACTGCGTGAAAAATTTTTAATTTTTTTAAAATTAGTCAAGTATATCAAAATTACTCAACGTCTGGTCCCCGGAAGCGTTAGTCCTCAACCTATTCCCAGTAGATTGGGTAGTAAACTTCCTGCTATTCCCGCCAGTAATGGTCCAATGAAGCCGCCATTTGTTTTGCGCGATCGCTTTGCGGTTGTTGTCTTTTTAATCGTTGACTTTTTCGCTCTTGTTTTTCTTTTAGGCATTTCATTTTACAATGTTAGACAAACATTTGTTTGATGCCGTCACCAGACACCGCCTTTTTAGTTGCTCCAGATATTGCGCCTGATGCTGCAGCTATACCTAACGTTCCAATTACTGGTAGACTTTTTGGTATTACTGTTTTAACTATCATTGCATGTGCTGGTCCAAAGGAACCATCATGTTTAGCCATTACCGTTATTTGTGCTGCTGAAAGCCTAAGAACAAACGGTTTATCCTTATCGAGGTTGCTTACTTGTTATTTTGTTAACATCAGTTTTGTTGCTGCGACAGACACCGAAGGTGTGCGGGGATTAATTTTTAGTGAAACTGACTGTCGTTTGGTAATTGCAGTTGCTAGCTTTTTTTAATTTGTCCTTGAGTCAAGTATATTTCTTTAGTAATATATTTTGTCGTTGTTGATTTCATTATAAAATTTGTTAGATTAAACTTTGTCATTTTAACTTGCACTGAATCAATTGTTATAAATCTGTCACTGACAACTAGCGCGTACACGTTATACGGCTCAGCTGGAAGAACTCCAAGTCTCCAAGTAACTTCTATGTCCGCGGTTGATCCAATAGCTCGTTCACTGTGCTTTGACACATCAAAATAAAAGATTGGGTAAAGAGATCGAAATTCTTCACCAGAAATCTGAGATCCGCTGGCAGCGTCCTGATATTTTTGCATTGCTTCCATCAGGTACATATACGACCGAGATAAATTTCTTGTAACATCATCAGCAAAATTACACTCGATCGCTCGTTCAGGATATTGTTTTGAGTTGATTCGAGCAAATATTCGTCTAACATCAGGATTGTCAAATACAGCGTTGATAAACTCTTGATTACTGAGTCGCGCTTGTAGGTGAAATACAATAAACAGATGTCGTGGTAGTTGCTCGCTCGGTGCGGTTGTTATACGCCATGTATAATCGGTTGTATTTAGAATAGCTGTTTGATATACTTTATTTTGCTGAAAATGTATCTTTTTTGTGTATTTTGACAGCATATCATTAAGTTTTACTGCTTTTGTAATTGACGGTGTTATTCGCGGCATCCACAGCGCGAGTCTAGTAATAACAAATTTTTGTGACTCAGCTACTCCAGCTGCACTAAAAATACAATCACTTCTATCGGCTCTGTCAAGTATCAAAGTATGTTTCATTCCACGAAAAACTTTGTTATAGTCTCGACAAAACCCAAAGATTGTGCTTACCGGCAGCATCATTGTTATCTGGCGAGATTCTGTGGCAAACGCTTTCCTTTTAGCAAAACCTTCATTATATTGTTGTCGCCGTATATTTGTACCAGATAATCTAATTGAATCTCCTATTGCAGCTGCATCATGAGCAGCTGGATTAGCAACACGATTGTTATTATCTGCGTCAGGCACACCAGCACCAGTACGAAGCTCGCTCGACACAGCATTTCCAGTTCCGGTATCTTTAAACCACGTCATATTCGTTACAACAGATCTTCACTAAACGAAACAATATTGAGGATTGTACTCGCAATTGACAAATGCATTGAAATATCTTCTACTGTTTGATTAGATAGTTGATAACGTGCACTTCTAAACAAGCTCATAAAATTTTTTGTTGACAAGTGCAATTTCTGTACCAACTGCAATATTATTACCGATTGCGGTTTGTATTTGTCAACTCACTTCAAAAGCGCCTTATGTGGTAGTAGAAATGTATCTTCCTCTCTTGTATTAAAAGTTCTGACGCCAACTTTATTTGGTTCCTTTGAGTTTTCATCAAGAAATTCTACGTATTCAAATTCTGTTGATACGTCGTCGGTGTCATATGTTTCTATTAAATCAAGATAATTTTTAACTTACGTTGTTTATTTTATTTTCTCACACAAAATTGTTGAAACGTGGCAATTGTTGGAGTTGTTTTCATTAATTTTTGTATAATTTGCTCAACTTTAGCGATAAAGTTTTTTCGTTGTTGCTATCATTGCACGTTTCATATCTTCAGTGGGCGCAATTTCTGAAATAGCCTGTTTAATTTCAGTTGCAGATGGTCCGCCTTTTATTTTATCTGCTATTTTTTGTCCAACAGCGGTTCCAGCAGCAGATGCAGCCCCTGTCGCAAAAGTATTTGAGGCATCCAGCGCAATTGGAGCAACTTTATGTGCAATTCCTGATACTTTTTCGATAATCTTTGAAAATATATTTCAAAAAACCTTGTACGATTTTTCGTCTGTATATTTTTCTTTTATACTTTATTCTATATCTGTTAGTTGTACAAAATTAAAACTATTGCACGGATCGCAAGTGTAAGTAATAAGTAACAATCTCATTATTAAGATCAAGTTGTCGTCTGGACTGATCTGTTAATTGCATGTTTATTTCTGTTATTTGATTTTCGACATTTAATGGATAATAAATAACGTGTCGTGGACAAACTTGCATCAACGATCCTGGTAGAACATCTGGTGAAAAACTGAATATTGTTTGTCCTTGATTACCTCGTTAAAAATAAGAGCCTGATGCAATAGAACAATTTATTAAAATAGTTTTTACATCTGTTATATTTACTGGTAGATCTCCATCATATGTTATAGTTTGTTCTGTAGCTGATCCATATTGTTGTTGAGTAAATTCTAACTGCGATGCAATACTCGTTGCTGGAGAAAAATTAACTAACAAATGATTTTTAGCATTATTCTAGCGCGTAATATGTTATAGTTTGGAGTTAGCTCAAAATTATACGCTGCGTTTGCAACGCTGCCACTATTTTTTGTTATTAATTCTTTGATCGTTTTGTTAAGATCAGTTACAATGTAAGCGCCTTGCGGCATTTTAAACGTTATCCATGGCGCTGTTGCTGGCTGAAATGTAAACTCGTCATTAACTCCAGTTTTTACATTGGCCATAGAGTGCCATGCCGTACAAGAAATTAATCCAATTTTATATTGTAAATCAGGATTAAGTTGTATTGGCGGAATATAATTTACAGAAAAATTTGCACTATCTTTTCTCGTTTGTGATGAATCAAGCAATAATATTGTTGATGTTGGAGACATTGTTTATTTTTAGTGTGTTACAAAAATTTGTCCAATAATATCGTTGTGTAAAATTTCATATTCGTCTGATGTTAATAGTTCGTTTGATCGATGATGATCTAGTATATCTACCATCTCATTGTCAATTTCAGCGCTAGCATTACCAGCTTATGTTGATGATATTAGAAACATCACTCTACCGACCATTTCAGCAGTTGACGTAAATACGCGGACTCCTAATCCAGTTCTTTTCCGCTTTTTAAATGCCTTAAACGTTTTTGATCATTATTTTTTTAAAAGTATAAAATTTGTATTTGCATGTTTTATATATTTTCGGCATTGTTCTGCTGTTGCACGAAATACAGTAGCAATAACAGCCTCTCTCATAATATCTGAATAATTTTCAAAATTTTCATCCGTTTTATCAGACTTCAATCTTCTCGCAGCCTCTTAACCATCAGTACCTATTGAATTTAATTTATGAATTAATTCATCATAATCTTCATCTGGCCAAGTTGTAATATTATCAGTTTAGTTAATATCATTTTTTACCAAAAAAAAATATTATTGTAATCTCCTTCCAATATTAAATCTTGTGATTTATCATAATAATTTTTCTTTGATTTTTAATATCCGCTAATTTTATAGTTGTCAGCTCCAATTTTTTTGTTGTTTTTTTATATCATCTATTTTTTCTCCTAATTTTGTTAGCAATCTTCTCGTCTACACTATTCTTGCCCTTGCTAATCTTTGCTGAAGTGCAAGTGGATTGTTAATTATCAGATCTAACTGATTCTGCCTAAGAACAGGATCGTCAATGTTCGCTACAAGCAACTCTGCAATTTTTCTAGTTTCTTCTTTTGATCTTTTTTCGAGTAAACCTAACAACCCTTTTTCCCATAAATTTTTTAAGTTCTTCTTCTGATAGTTGTTCAATTTCCGGTTGTTTGCCGAGTACTGCCTCTGTGGTTGGTTTAAAGAGTTTTGCGGTTTCTTCTGCAGCAGCTACTTGTCCTCGACGTACTTCTACTTTCCTTTAAAACATTGCCTGAGACTGAGCAAGTTTTTTTAGTGACTCTAAATGTTTTTGATATTTTATTCGTTTCTTCCATTTTATTTCAGTTTGTTTTACAAAATTTACAAAAATTGTCAATACAGCAACGAAACATTTTATTGGATCACGCGCAAGTTTATCAGATAAAAAGAAATTATATTTATCTTTGGTTGCTTGATGATATAACTCAATAAACTTTTTTTTTGTTGCATCTCCGCGTTGTTCGTTTGCAATATTTTGCACACCAACATTGTTCAGTCTAGGAAATAATATAAAACAACCAGTATTTCGTCTGATAAATCTATCAACATTGTAAAATCCTTGCGCAAGATACACAGAATTGCATCGTTTTTTGCGTGACAATCAAAAATAAGACTTTATTTTGTTCATCTCCTCATTGTTTAGCGGAATATTATCAAAAACAACTATTTTATGTTCGTCCGAGTCAAGTTCATTCACTGGAATAAGATCTTTCGGTTGCTTAATAATAAAAAAAATCTTCACCTGCATCAAACTCATCGCGCAGTTTGTCGTTATATTCATTAAGGAGATCGTATTTATGTTGCAGCGGATTAATTGTGTAAATATAAACTCGATCATAATTGAAATTATCGTTAAGCAGCAAGTTCATCAAGAAATTTGTTCTGCCCGATCCAGTTCGACCAATAATAAGATAATGACAATCTAGTAGCTCGTTGTTGTGTTTGTGTCTAATTAGTCGTTCAGTACCAAACTTTAATATCGACATTGTATATATTATATAAAATCTTTCACCTGCAACTGCTATACAAATTTTATAACGCACTAAAAAATAATGAGCTACTATACAAAATTCGGAACAACATTAGGAGACTCAATAACTACAACGACAACAACAAACGGCAGTGTTGATTTGTCAGGTTATCTAATGAAATCCGGTGACACAATGACTGGTAACTTGTCAATGTCAAATCAGCGAGTTTTAGGACTAGAAACGGCTTATCCACCAATAAATGTTGTTAACACTCAAGCGGTAAGCTACGCGCAACTAAAATCTGTTGACGATAATAAACTTGATAAGTCGGGCGGAACTGTTACTGGTGATGTTAGTATGTCAGGCAAAAAAAATAATAAACTTAGAAACTTCTTACCCACCATCAAACTTGAATCAAACTCAAGCAGTAAGTTACTTACAACTAAAATATGTTGGCGATAATAAACTTGATAAAATCGGCGGAACGGTTACTGGTGATATCAACATGTCAGGCAAAAAAAAAAAAAAAATAATAAATTTGGAAACTGCACATCCACCGCCAAATTTAAATCAAACTCAAGCAGTAAGTTACTTATAACTAAAATATGTTGATGATAATAAACTTGACAAATCAGGTGGAACAGTTACTGGTGATATTGTATTAACAAATAACGCAAAAATATCTGGTCTATCAATAAACTCTCCACCAGCTGGTGATACAGATGCTATTAGTTGTGCTCAATTGCGTGCAGCACTTTACACCGTACTTACATTTATCAGGCGGGTCAATGACAGGAAGTATTGACATGAGCGGAAATGTAGTTTATAACACACAACTTGACAATACAACGTTCGACGACGACGACTGGGTAACAAATGTTAGATTTATTAAAAATAATTTTGTTAAGTTGAGCTGAGACACAATGACTGGCACGTTAAATCTTGGCTCTAATAAAAGAACATCATCATACGTTCCAGCCGCTGACGTTGATTTAACAAACAAAAAATACGTCGACGAAACAGAATCAGTATTACGAAATATGGTTCAGTTAGTTGGCTCAACTTATTTACCGTTATCAGGCGGAATAATGATATGGGCGTCAATAAAGTAACAGCATCGTATGTTCCAACATTAGCAACAGATTTAACAAATAAAGCTTATGTTGACTCATTTACAGCTAGTGTAATCAAACGATCCAAAAACAATGTCGGATTTATTCCAAGTTTGCCCGAGGCAGTATCAAACAGAGTTGGATTTGTTGCTAGTGAGTCAACACAATATCCTGGTAATAATCCAAATCAAGATTTTTTGTTTACAACTGGAATTATTTTATCTGGCAGCTCAGAGTGGACAACAAATGGAGAAACGTCAAATTTCTGGTTAAAAATACAATGTCCGTACTTAGTAGCCACCTGGCAATTTCACTTGCTCGAACGATTAAATTTATCCACTGGCAGAATTTATAATTGGAAGTTGCAGGGGTCTAATGATGATGCAACTTGGACTGATTTATACAGCACAACCAACACATATATCTCAGCAACGCAATATTTTACTTTGACCACAGCAAATACGACAAACAAGTATAAATATTTCAGAATATACGTTAATAATGCCTAAGTTCCATACCCAGGATTAACTGCGTTTCAAATATTTACACTCGATGATCAAGTTTGATCGTAACGATTATACATCATTGAGATAAAGTTTTATGTAACAATAAAAAATAATGTCAAGCCACCCACCAATAATAACAATAGCAAAATAAATTTACAGTAACATTTTAATCATGACGTAAAGTTCGTTGAACTAATATCGACCCTAGTGTTAATGAAGTAACATATCCAGAAAATGCAAAAGTAATTTTTTAAATATTTAAAATACAACTATTTAAACAAAATTGATAATGAATACACCAATATCGATGAGCTACTAAATGAAAAAAATTTCATTCATGTCAAAGAAATGTGAGGTCTACAACTAAACAACCCAATTAAAGATTATGATATAGTCAGCAAATACTGTCATCCAGATGGCTGTCGTGAAGAATAAACCTGAGTTGAAAGTATACTAAAAAAGTTTTACTTGAGCTTAGTTCAGAAAATTTAGATATTATTGGTAAATCCGATACAATAAAAACACATGCACACGGCGGGCGATCGCAAGAAAAAGCTAGAATAAACAGTTTAAATAATCATCTAAACAAATTAGCTGAAGAATAAAGAAAATTTTAAGAAGAAATAAAAAAAATTAAACGACAACTTTAAAAAGCGAGAAATATTTCAGAAATTAGGCATGTACTATCAAGATAGACAAACAATAATAGATATTGCTAAATCGATAAGTGCAGAGCTAGCTATAAAAGCCATCTCAAACGCAATAACATCATTACTGAGCCGAAATCAGGAATTTGATCCAATTATTGTTAACAAATCACTAAATATAATAGATAAATTTAATGACGAAGTTAATGATTTAAATGATATTCAACTGAAAGATTTTTCTAATGAAGTTAATTCAGTAGTAATTGAAAGAAAAGTTGACTCGTATTATGACATTAGCGAAGCAGATGATTTTCCACCACCAACACTCCATCGATCTAGACAACTGTCATTAATAAATTATTACGATAGAGTTGATAAAGTTTATCAAACATTTTTCATCGATAATTTTAAACAAAAATACTCGATCTATTTTCTGACAATAATCTAGAAAATAAACTTGTTTTATGACGATTATTTATATTTAATTTTATTGTTGCATACGCGGTTTTACATAAACATATTGCTGAAAAAAATCTTACATTAGATAAGTTGCTCTGGTGCTCGGATACATTGAAGAAACTGAGGAAAAAGCTAAAGGCCTTGTAAATGATGTATTCTTTCATGTTAAACCTGGCTACCGCCCCATTGAAGTTTATTTTTATAGTTGGTTAAAGAAAAATTAAATGCTGACAGATGAAAGATATAAAGATACTAAATTAGATGTATATAACAAGTACATAAATTTATGGCTGATCAGGCCAATGTAGTCTTTTTAAATTTTATTACTTCGCTTGCTATGGGTGGCAGATTCTTTGTTGTGTACAATTTTTCGTATTTTACTGTAACATGAAAGATAAATAAAAAATACAAATCATCGACTTCAATCATGATTCGGAGAATATTCCAAAATCCGATCTTGACGCTCTAATGCAATATTACAAGTACTATCACAAAAAGCTCTGGTGGACAAAAAAAAAATGTTACAAATATTATAGCAGAATAATTCGAGTAATTTCATATTTACCGCTGTTGCTAACTGGCTCTGGTATAGTTTCTAGCGGAGCGATGTTAAGCCTCTTTTTGCTAGTTATTTCTGGAATCGGCGTTAGTTTATCAACTGCGTTAAAGCTAATTGAGCCACAACTTGAAGCAAAAAAAAAAAAAAATTCTTGTAAAACAGCATGTATAACTTTCAAAAAATTGCTAGATCAGATTAGATCTTATTTGTGCGGAGTTAAGTATGATATGGACGACTTGATTCGCGAATTTCATATGATTGATAGTGTTCTAGCAGATATTTTGCCAATTCGAGTAAGTAAATATGAAAATCGATATCAAAAAAACGTATCAGGTAGAGTGTGTTAGTGATAGTCAGAATAATCTCTCTAATTTTGTCTAAACTCTAAAAATAATCTCGACACCGAAGCTGTTGATTTAGATATTGTGTACAATTTTCTTTTAAATAAATTTTATCTATCAATAATAAATAAACTTTTTTAAACATTATAAATAAATAAATTTTATCTAACAATAAAAATAATCTGATAAATAAATTTATCAATAGTAGGTAAAAGTGAGTGTTTCTGGATCATGGCTCCCACTCCCCCAAAGCATATTTTATCACCAATTCTAAGACCAAAATGTATTTGAGGGAAAAACTTCGTCGTATTTAAGTATGAAAAAATATCAAAATGGTCTAGAGGATGGTGACAAGATGGTAATTTGTTTTTGTTTTGGTGGGAGAGTGTGGGGCATGAGCCAGAAACCTGATTTAACCTATTACTCACATTTTGCATTATCTGGGTTTTAATTCACAATCCTGTTAGTGTCTTTTGAATTTTCAATTTGTACTTGTTGATTTTACTTAAATTGTTAGTTTCACGTCTTTCTGTTACATATTTTAAGATCTAGAATCGTAATACTAAGCATATGCAAATAATGTCTGGACCGTGTTTACTTGTCGAAGTCTTGGTGTTGATTGTCAAAGTCTTGGTGATGATTGTCAAAGTCTTGGTGTCTTTCATGATCTGTATCTGCTTACGAGTGTGCTTCTGCTCACGGATGTCTTCGAGACGTTTCATGACACAGTTATGCATGTAAAATTCGATTCTGTGCACTAATTTTCGTCACCGGGAATGGCTTGGAATGCACTTCTGTCAAAAACTAATGTTGAGTTGGAATTACTCACCGACATAGATCAACACTCATTTAATACCTAATATTCCTCAGATATAGCAGGAAATAAGGTTTCTTATAAATCCATTCACACTTGTTTATTTGTTATACTCACAAGCCATTACAGAAAAAAGGTCCAGTTGTTTGACATTAGAAACAATACTGACTCTCAACTTGCTTATTAAAAAAAACTAAATGAAATCTTAATTGTTTATGTACAAAATTACTGTCTTCATAAGCTCAATAAAACAAAAATATAAACTGTGACTTTGGATTTGATTTCAAGGTCAAGTAGGCCTTCTTTTCAAACTTGTTCACAGTCATTGGTGGTCATATCTTTACCATTATTAATAAAGAACCAAATGTAGTTTGCGGTAAATGTTTTAGTGAAAGTTCCTTATTAATGTTACAACTGTTTAAGAGGCGTAATGATAAGATGCTACCAAAATTAGACTGGCACCATTTTATTCAGATTTAGCTACATACTGTGGAAGTATTTTAGTGAAAAACCCCATGTTGATATAACCATCAGAATACCCATATTACTAATTTCAAGCTGGCTACCAAGGCAGCCATTATGGAGGTTAGATTTGCATTATTTCTATATAGTTTCAATATCGAAAAGGGTGTTTTAGTTAAAAAGTCATATCAGTATGATTATCCATTCAGGAGATGCAGTCATAACTAGACTTTTAGGATAAATACGGCAGCTCAATTAGAAGGTCAATTCTTAACCATTTTCATTGAAGGACCTACTACATATTGCAAGAGGTTTTAAGTAAACCAGATTGTTGAACTACTGACTTGAATATGCAATATGTCCATAGATGATTGGAAAAAAGCTCGAATCTCCCTCCACTTTTAATTTAGATGAATTGAGTGTCATTATATTACAGATTTGTATATGTTTTGCCTATTGTAAGCAAAACTATACAAAGACATGTCTTCAATTTATGTTATAACTAACGTTTTATCCCAAAAAATAATTTGACTGCCCTGTGTTAATCAGGCCTCCATCCAAATAATTCATGCAATACAGCACTCACTGGTGTGACTGATCACTGGTCAAAAAATATTGATGATAGGAATTTAACTGGACCTACTTAAAGTGTTTGATACCGTTAATCAGAACATTTTACCACATAAATTATCAGTATATACTGTTACAAAACCCTCATTGTGATGGTTTTCATGCAATCTCAATAGTAGCTTTGGAGCTTTTGAGTTAGACAGGTACTGTCTCATAATTTTAGAAACTTTTGATTGGAGTACCACATGGGTCATTTCTAGGCCGTCTAGTTTTCATAGAACATATTACTGACTTTGTTTCAAAGTGCTTGAAACACTCTTCACTGTCAATGTATGCAGACGGATACGTCATAATATGTTACCAATTAAGATATTTGCATTGTTAAGAAAAAACTAAATTATTTACAATTTGCTATGAAATGAATGTATGCCAACGAATTTACCTTAACTGACCGAAAACCAGTTAATGCTTCTCCGCTCAGCACATCGAATGTAGAGAATTTTACTTAGAAGGAAATATTACAAACACTTAAACGCATAAAATGTGTAAACATGTATGTTTATCTATGCTATCTTATTAACGAAACTTTAAAGTCTTGTAAGTTGTTCAAGATTTCTATATCTTTGTAAATTATTACTTATAATATCTATGTCAATATTGTTATCTATATGACACATTTGTTATATATGTATTTAAATTTGTATTGTTTCTTAGGTTCTTTTCTCCATGATTATATGTTATGTATAATTGTATG
>JAECUM010015588.1:0-62075 GCA_016617855.1 Megalonaias nervosa | reverse complement strand
AAACATATTCGAGCCAAATCCAACTTTCGCAAATATTTTTGATTAAATTAACCCAACAAACACAAACACATCATGATTTGCTAGTGTATGTGAATGAGTTGAGTATAAGTATTCCTTGGTAAGGCTATTAATCATCCTACAGTTTTCAAGAGTGCACTTGTTTCCAGTCTGAACTTTCTCCAGTCCACTAAATATTTTTTTGTTTTGAGTAAGGGTATGTCATGTTTACTGTGTTGTCCCAATTACACCAACAATATATCTAATAAACTGTTGGCTTCAGTATGAAATATTTCTATTTTTATTGATAGGCTCTTGAATGTCAGCATGATGTCTTTCACAGTATTAGCTACAGTGTAGGTTTATTCATCCCACTTTAGTTACAGCATTCAGATTGCAACTTATGCAACTGTTACACATAGCAAATTCATGTCCTGTAAGGTGTTGGCCATTTAATTTTCAGGGTGGAGGTAGGACCATGACTTTCTTTACTTTTTTTTCAAAATAATATCTTTTCTCCAAATAATATCATGGATATAATATGGTGTTATTTTGCTATAAATCAGAGCAAAATATTTTTCCGACTATTGACAGACAGAAATGAAACAAAAAAGTGTCAGGTCCCCAGTCCCAGGACATTGAATTGTTGTTTCCTAATTTAACCATGGTATAATGTGGAATGTACATTCAGAAATACAGCAGTATACTGTGGTGCATAATTTTTTGTGGTACCCAGCCATAGCTCATATGGATAGTGTTATAAGCGTACTGTACTTCATTATAAGGCATCATACTTAATGACTCCTATATGTGTACTGTACTTCATCATAAGGAATTCTTTATGACTTTTATATACATTGTTATAAGTTTACTCTACTTCATTACAAGGCAATCTCATTATAAGGCATTGCACTTAATGCCTCCTATAAGTGTACAGTACTTCATAAGGCACTCACACCATAAGGCATCAGACTTAATGCCTCCTATAAGTGTACAGCACTTCATTATAAGGCACTCACACCATAAGGCATCAGACTTAATGACTCCTATAAGTGTACAGTACTTCATTATAAAGCACTCACACCATAAGGCATCAGACTTAATGCCTCCTATAAGTGTACAGTACTTCATTATAAGGCACTCACACCATAAGGCATCAGACTTAATGACTCCTATAAGTGTACAGTACTTCATTATAAGGCACTCACACCATAAGGCATCAGACTTAATGACTCCTATAAGTGTACAGTACTTCATTATAAGGCACTCACACCATAAGGCATCAGACTTAATGCCTCCTATAAGTGTACAGTGCTTCATTATAAGGCACTCACACCATAAGGCATCAGACTTAATGACTCATATAAGTGTATTGTGCTTCATCATTAGGCCTCGTTTATGATTTCTGTGGACCTTGTTGTAAGTGTACTGGACTTTATTACAAGGCAATCTCATTATGAGGCATTATACTTTATGACTCTTATAATCTATGGTGGGGGCCCTGGGTGGCCAAGTGGTCTGAAGCACTTGCTTTTACCGATCACTGCCATCTCACCTCTGCCCATGTTGGTTTGAGTCTCAGGCTTGGCCAATGTGGGCATGTGAGAGCATTTGGCAGTAGCTTCCATGAGTTGGTGGTGATTACCAAGGTTCTCCTGGGTTCTTCCTCCACCAAATACACTGGCCGCTATATACAACATATTGTGTGCTGAGAAATGGTATTAAACTCACAACAACCGATATAATCTATGGCTCTCATATACAGCATTATAATAAGGAAAGATAGTATATATAACATATTCTTCATTATAAGTTAGTTTCACTATAGGGTGGTATACGATATGATTCCCATATACAGCATTATAGTGAGAGAGCATTGTATTATGTACTACATAATAAGGCAGTCTAATTATAAGATGGTAAACTATATGGCTCCGACAATGTTATGATGAAGAACAACTGTATATGGCAACAGATCCAAGTTTTATGCTTAAAAATTGTGCCTATTTTGGAAAATATTCCTCCGAGGAAGGCTAACTGTCTGCTCATAAGAACTAATTGATATCAATACACAACTGGATTTCCTTTTTTGGAAAACGCATTTTTAAGGAAGACTAACTAATGAAACAAAATGACAACTAACTGATGCCAATGTGTAATGGGATTTCTATCCTCTCTAGATATCGTTTGGTTTATGACATGGCTAAATCAGAGAGACATATGTCAATGATATATCAAAGATAATGTGGTTTTCAGCCTACCTACGCACATGCATTAGGCTTAAATTTGGATTACTCTCATCATTTCTCATTAAAGGCAATGACGACAGAAAGAAGAAAAATAGCAGAGTATCAGTATTAATAATGATAGATTTGGGAGACATTATTTTATTGTCATTACATACTTTAAATGACAAAACTTTTTTGATGTTCAGCAGAACATTAACTGTAATGCTTAATGCTAGCCGTCAGTGTTCAGCATAGTGCCGAGAAGCCTTGTAGTTAAAAAGTGCTTTGCTTTATGATTGAATAGCCCCATAATGATCCTTTGTCTAATTATGGACATTCACTAACTTTAAAAAAAATATTTCACAAATTTTTTACTTGGTCAAAATGTGTTTGCATGGGCAGATACAGAATGTTTTCCAAACAGGTTCTTGTTTTATTTGGCTTAAAATAGACCCATTTCTGTTTTTATCACTTACAAGTATATAATACAATGTTCTCTCATGATTATGCTAGCCATTGGGAGCCATAGGGTATACAGCCTTATAATGAGTGTGCCTTATAGTTAAGTACATGACCCAGTACTCCCTCATGATAATGCTAGCCATTGGGAGCCATAGAGTATACAGCATTATACTGAGTCTGCCTGATAATTAAACACATGGCACAGTACTCCCTCATTATAATGAATTGTTGGATTTAGTACTCCCTCATGATAATGCTAGTCATTGGCAGCCATAGAGTATATAGTGAGTCTACCTTATAATTAAGTACATGACACATTACTCCCTCATTATAATGTCAATGGAAGCCATAGAGTAAACTGCTTTACAGTGAGTCTGCCTTATAAGTAAATGACAGTACCCCCTCATTATAATGTCAATGGAAGCCAGAGTATACTGCCTTATTGTGAGTCTGCCTTATAATTAAGTACATGGCAGTACTCCCTCATTATAATGTTATCCATGGGAGCCATAGAGTATACTGCCTTCTAATTAATTTACATGACACAGTACTCCCTCATTATAATGAATTGTAGGATTTAGTACTCCCTCTTTATAATGCTGGCAATTGGGAGACATATAGTATAGTGTCTTATAGTGAGTCTGCCTCATAATGAAGTTTGTGATATGTATAATTTTGCAGCACTTAATGAAATAGGAATGTATTCAACTTGTATCAGGAGCTTTATTATAATGAAGGTCCTTATAGCAAGGATGTACTGTACTTTCACTAGTTCACTTGAACTCCAACCCCCATCCCTATAAAACTGTCTTTGTACTAGTGCACAGTAAAATTTAAACTTGAAAGACCACAAGACCAGATTTTTAATGCACTCATAAATTTTGTTACACAATGCAATAACCTCTACTGAGTGACTACCTGTCTTGAAAGACCTTTCTTGTGCTGGTCCCTCAAGACAGGTTTTTTACTGTATGCTGGTAATTACAATTAGTCTGGCATTATCAGTATCTGGTTTGTTAGTTTTTAATAGCACTTTTAACAGATTCTGAGAAAATGAGAGTTAAGTGCCTTTCCCAGAGAGACACTGAGGCAGAAGAGGCAGGTATGCCTTTGACCAGTCCATCACTTTACCAAGTAAGTTAGTGTAGCTTCTAGTTAGCTTGAACAAAGACCAAACAATTTGTGGGCAGTACATTAGACATTAGGATTATTAGCAGTGTTTCACTTTTATATGTAGCTGTCATGTAAGGCACAAATGAAATTAAACAACAACTAAATAAAAAGTATCAGTGATGGAGGTTTTTAAATTAACTGACTTGTACTTATGGGGTTACAAATAAAGAGAATGGTGTCATCCATGTATCATTTTTATTTTTGAAGATGATAATTTTGGCAAAATATAGGGATTTGATGTATTTATCTCATTTTCTTGTACATTGAAATTTTATGACAACAATGAATATGGACTTTTAGGTATAGAAGTTTTAACAATTTTAATTCAAAGAGAAACCTCCATGTCTGACATTTAATGTACAATCGATGAATCCAGAAACACAAGCCATCTGCCAAAAGCTGTCAGAAAACTGCTGTTTATTTGAAATTTCAATTTGACAGTAGCCATTCCTGTCCCTGGCAACATATTTATTATGCAAAGACACCTGTTGTGCTTGGCTTGCCTATGAGGATCTTTACTGCCCTATTGGTTAGACATCTGATCAGTTTTACCTTTAGGAATCATTGGAGAATCCCTGTATGATGTCACAATTAAGAGTGTGCAGAGTTCTGGTTGGCAGAACAACTATGTCTGTGAAGAAATGAGACAAACTCTCACATGATTCACATGTATTAGCAAATGACACACATGCTCACTATATGGAAATGTAGTTAAATGGCAATAAGATTTTAAAGGACTGCCTGTAAACTGAAATCAAGATGGATAAAATCTGCCCTTTTGTTTTTGTTTGGTTATTGTCATTTATATTTCTCACATGGTAATATTTGGCATTTAGTACTAAACAATCATTTTCTTTTTTTTTAAGGATTATATACTATTATGTGCAGTCTGTGTCTTCTTTAATATCTCTTCTAGTTTAACGGTATCAACATTTTTAATAAAATCTAAGATTATTATTTCTACATACATGTATGTCAATTTGTATTTTCACAGTGGTATTAATTTCTTGATGTATTGTTGTTCATTTTTTAAGGAATTTTTGCCAATCAAGGATTTCTGTGATAACATTGAAAAATATTAACATAACTGGCACAAAAATTGACATGTTTGACAAAGAACTTATCTTTATTAAATACTTGATATTATGATATCTGGAATTAAAATCTCCCATTCAATGCACATATTTATTTGAACTACACATGATAGTAATTAAGGATCCAAAGGTATCAATTTCATCTTTAGTATAAGCCCTTGAATCTGATATAGAAACCTAGACTCTAAAATAAATATCATCATCAATTTCAGAATGAGATTTACTGACTTTAATGCAAAGTATGCAATCTGAGTCAGACTGAGTGATAGTTACGAAAGGAGAGATATTATTCTTTCGACAAAACTGCAATTAGTCAGCAAATATGGAGTAAGCCTGTGACAATGATCACTATATAACATATATATTTAAGTTCAGTGTTAATAACTTATTTCTCACCTAAATTGTTTTAAATTTTCATTATAAAACAAAAAATATATCTCTAATAAAGTGACACAATTTTCACAAGAAAACTTTGATTTTACAGAAAAATACAATGTTAATGAGTAGTGCAAATATCTCAGTAATGGTGATTAAAAATGTTTTGAAAATCAGAGATTTATTTTCATCCACTAAATATCTAATGATAGACTTTGATTTTCTTCTGCTTGCCTGCATAGGTCAGGTTTTTTCATAAACGTTATTTTAGTGTTGTTATTAATAATCTTTTTAAATATTAATACTGTTATTAAGTTTTTGTTATGAAAAAGCTTTAAGTTGAAGCATAGAGATCCATACTGAGACACATGCAGACTTCTGTGCTTAAGTGAGTGCCTTTTGCGGAAGTGTTATTTTATACTGAGACCCATGTAGTAAATACTTCCCCAATATATCTTTTGGTTTGACCTTGATTACAGTCTGTGGGGGACAGTTAGGAAGCCTTGAAAGACATTGGAAACCATCCATATGAAGAACTGATAACCCAACATAAAAATCAGCTACATGTATATATGAGATTTGACTTAATGAATGAGATTTGGAATAATAGTTTAATAAATAATTTTCTGATACTGCTTCATCATCATTTTTCTGTGTGCAGATGATCATCATTTTTCTGTGTGCAGATTGATCAAGTTAGTGTTAATCTTGCCAGGCATATTAGCAGAATTTGGTTTCTTGTTTGCACTATGGGGTGGAATTTTGTATTTCAGCAACAAGGCCATGCAAAACAATCAGTATTGTAGCATTGTGAAAGTATTCACTGTAGCTCATTTTCTGAGTGAAGGATGGATGGGATGGATTGGTATATAGATATACATATCTAAATACGGGGTTTTTAAATAAACAAGACAAAAGCAGACTGACATCCAGGCAAAAAAAGAGAGAGAGAGAGAGACAGAGAGAGACAGAGAGTAGACAAATCTTGGAAAAAATTTTGCAATTTGCCATCTTACATCTTAAATTTGAGCACATGCTCAACTTCAATTGTTGTCTCTACAAATTTTTAAAATTAAAATCAAAAGTTCTTGTTGGTTGGTTCTAACACCACTATCAGCAATTTATCTGACTATATATGTACAGGAAATGGGTGCTAAGAACCTTTCCCAAGAAAGCACTGAGGCAGGTATTGAAAATACAGCCCATGAATTATGAGTCTGCTGCTCTATCCAGTAATGAGGTATCTTTTCCCTTCCAACTTTATCATGCTGTAATGATGATTGCTTGTGAACTTTTTGAAAACTTTATCTTTTACAAAGGTAAGAGTCCTAAATGACACAAGATTTATAGGTACCAGCTGTGCAATTCTTGTGCTGCTCCAAAGCTGAATATTTATCCCCAAGGAAAGGGTACACAGGAAAACATGGGAGAAAGAATCTAGTTACCAACTGTTCTTAAAATAATAGCTTTGGAAGTATTTAAAAATTCATCAAATTGTACAAGTCAAAGATCGCAGACTCCTCTTACCAGTTCCAGAAAGTGTATGTTTGTGACTTAATTTTATGCATACAACATAGTTACCTACACTCAGGTAGTACTTAATTTTATGCATACAACACAGTTACCTACACTCAGGTAGTAAGTGATGTGTCATTGATGATATAATTTAATGATCATATTATTTCCAGCTCTGATGGAAAAAGGGTGACAACTCCCTCATAATTGGCCCTGCATCTGCATGTAATAAGTAATTCTCATATAAAATTGAATCCAGTTATGTGCCAGGACTGCAGATCTAAGCTGATTACAAGCAACAGCCCATGTGAAATATGATTGTCATACTCTTACACCATAACTCTATCCATTATGAAGATGATGAGACAAAACCCATAAAAGGCACAGTTAGGTCTATGAGATGACGTACACTCCAAATATCATCAGAATAAGCTGGATGGTTCCTGTTCTGGTTGCAACAATTGGCTGTAGTGGAGATTTATTGTGGACAAAACAACAATAACTCCATATAAAAATGGACTCTGAAAAGACAAAACCTTTAAAGGACATCCACTAATGATGATAAGAACATCATCATCAACAAGAGGCCAAAGTAAACCTGATTTGGCTCACATGACTCACGTAACCTCACAGTTTGCCATTTTACAAAGCAGGCTTATGTAGTATTTTAAAAAACACAATCGTATGTAATCTCTTGCCAATTTTACATATTTTACCACCGTACGATAAAACTTTTGCCAAAGGTAAAGACAGGTAATTAATATGCATGGATGTTGCTCATAACCAACCATCATACAATGTCAATTTAAGTTATTTTACGAGAGTCTGAAAAGAATGCTTCCCAAAGGTAAACACATAACTAATGTGCATAGATCTTTTGCTCATTATCAAACTCACAGATGATCTTGTTTATATAAATCTATTTAACTACCATATATACTCACAAAAGATGAGTCCAGCTGCAAATTGTACAGATCCAGATCTGCCATCACATAATGCACCAGCAGATCTAGGTCTGTGTAGTTTGTTAGGAGTAATCAGTAGAACAAACACATACCCTGATCTGCATGCACATTATGTTTTGTTAGTGCATGATCCTTGTTGTCTGCAGTTAGACTCAACTTCTAAGTGAGTACATACGGTAGTTCTATCAAAATCAGATGAGAAATGAAGTCTCTAGGGAGGTAAAATACTCTGGATTAGATGCAAGATCACTGCTAACATGCACAGATTTCTCTTGTCTAACACCATTATGATTTAAGCAACATTAAAAAGGGAGACACTGCAATAATGATAACAATAATAATCATAATAACTTCATGGCAGACTTGTGTCTATACATGTATACATGAACAGCATATTAGAAGGCATGTATATATTTACACATACACAACTCTACTCCTAAATGAGACCACCTATCTCAGTAGTAATAAATGTATATATATATATATATATATATATATATATATATATATATATATATATATATATATATATATACATGCAGGAACAGCTTGTTGCCAGAAGGCATGAACATATATACACATACATAACTGTATTCCTTAATTAAACCACCTGTCTCAATAAACTAATATACGTGAACAGCATGTTAAAAGAAGGCATGTACATATTTACACATACACAACTCTACTCCTAAATGAGATCACCTTTCTCAGTAGTACTACATACATAAACAGCATGCTAGAAAGTATGTACGTATTAACTGTATTGTTAATTAAATCATTTGTCTTTACAGTAGTACAAAAAGCTATTTACTCTATTAACAAACATGTCTTCCATATGTTGCCTTTCATACCCATTAAGAACAGACATCTCAGCCATGGTGGCATCTGTTTATTGCATAACAAAGATTCTGATGGACTGCTAACCAGTTCAATTAGTGACTGTAGCCAGTTAATTTCCCAACAGGATGAGCCACAGAAAAACCTGATCATGATATTTGGCTCCAGTTATATTTTATCACTCGCCAGATAAATTTTTATATCTTGTATTACCCCTAAGAATGCATGATTCATAATATATGTATCAAAGAAAACAAATATTTTATTTTGAGATGAATCAAAAGATATAATATGTTGGCACTAGAAGACACTAACATTGATATTTTGATTCTTTTTTATATGCTGATATAATTTTTGATAATTATACTTAATATTTGCTTTGCAATCTATTAACTCCTTCTTTTACCAGGATCACTTACTTCCTTGTTATCTGACCCCTCTGAGCGATAATAACCTCCATGACCCATAAGACATATTTCAAACACAAGATGATGATCCAAACCAAACCAATAGAATCAAAATAAGGTGTGTGTGCAGGAGTCTGGCACTTACCAGTGGATGCAGTCAATAATAATATTTAGACAGCTAAAAGTACTTAAGGTAATCTGCTTTTGAACACTTACTGTGTAGTGCAAATGGCATGATCATTATACTGTTGATACCATCTATATGTCAAAGTTAACCTACTTAAAACCTCAGCCAGGTCATACCAAGACTTATAAAAATGGTACTAACAGCTGCCTTGCTAGACACTCAGCATAGGACTGGTCAGCCTGTTGTCAGGATAATGTGACTAGGTGGGTGGGACATCATGCTACATGTCTGCAGCATGATGCCTCAGTGCTAGACATCACTATAAACTGTCACAATGCAGACATCGTAGCCATATGACTGAAAAATTGTAAAAGCTATGTTAAAAATCTAAATCACACACACACACATAACCTACTTAAATTAAACTGCTGTTAACTTTCTAGTTTCCATCAATTATCATGCAATTTTATGCACATACCTAAAATTTTCAACACATATGGTACTTTTTTAAAAAAGAAAAACTCAAATTTTGTGAAAAATAATACACTAATGTGCTGACATGGTTGTGTCCACTCTGGAAATATGTCAATTTTCTATATATTTTCTACTTGTCTCCCAAGGAACTGACACCAAGGAAATTCATTTGTTAAGAATATATTGAAATACTGTATATTTTCTCACTACTGATGTGAACTGGGTGCCAGTAGTGATGGTTCCTTGTACATAAAAAGCTCATTTGATAAATATAGCCTTTGAATAACATCCTGGCTAGGGACAATTAACTTTTAAAAAAGTATTACTCTTATAGTTATGCTACTGACAATATGGCACCCTTCTTCCTTGATACAGAAAATCACATTTACTGTGATATCTAAACTAATGTATATACTTGCTTAGAAGTTGAGTCAAACTACAAACAGAAAAGATCCTGAATTGACATTGCATAATGGGAGATCAAAAACTACAAAAGTTATTTACTAAACGGAATTGTGTGAAAACACATTTTATAAGGAAATAGAGTAGTGACAATGAAAGAGTAGTAATTGATAACCTTGAATAGTGTCATATTTTTTAATATGATCACTGAATGAAGTGTTGGCTTTAAGAAAATAACCCTTTCTTTCTCCCTCTCTCTTTCTTGCATATGTATGTGTGTATGTAGATTTACTCATATATGTATCTGTGCATATAGGAATATATACATCTATGCATATGTACATGTTTTTTGTACACAAGTATGCCTGTGTGTGTATATATATATATATATATATATATATATATATATATATATATATATATATATATATATATATATATATATACTCTCTTATCTGTTTTATAGAAATGCTAATATTTTGTATATATATATATTGAATCTTTTATTGAAACTATAAATGTAAATAATATTTCTCTTTCTATTCTCCAGTTTCTGTCTTCCTTATTATTCTTCTATCATCTTCCTGCATCTTACAGTGAGGAAAATATTTGTGACGATCTATATACATGCTTGTCAAATGGTTGAAATACTCTACCAAAGTTTATGTATTATTTGCATGTAGTATCTGTTTCTGTCAATAAAGCTTTAAAAAATATTTTCATTGATCCATATTTTGTCATTTATAGTACACTGAGAAGTGTTTATTTTTTAAGAAAATTTAACAAAGTCTATGATGAATTATTGAAACTTGCAAATTTCATGATGTTGATTCCAAATTTTCATTCAGTACCAGTAATTATTTTTACTGACAAGAAAATGAGCAATAAGTCAAAGTTTCATTTACTGGTACCAATTTTGAACAAGATTTTCTGTATTTATAGCAAACAGAGCCCTTTTTGTGCATTTTTTATAAGAAAAATGGGAATCACACCTGCCCCCATGTTATCAGCTACTTTGAGTTATCTGGGAATGCTAAACTGAGAAAGTGGTGTACTGCTGTTCTCCTCTATAATGTGTGTGCATGACAAGTCGGTATATCTGGCCATTAAAACTTGCCTATACAAAAGATCCTGTCAAAAGGGGAGGTAAAGATTATAGTGCTGTAATTTTTCCTATACAAATGTCAATTTTGTAACCATATTCGCACACTTTATATGATGGGTGGGAATTATGTACAGTAACCAAACCTAGATTTGTGTTTGATTCTTGCACCCCAAAAATGTGAAGTCTAAAAAAAATAACAAAATTGCTCGAAAAAAAGAACATTTGTTTTACAAGTGCATCAAGTTCTAATCATGTCATCTATATATAAACACAAATATGCATACCAAATTTAATGTGTCTACTTCAGTTCGTTTATGTTCAATTGTTCACATGAGGTTTTGTTTTAAAAAAATTTGCATGTCCAAATTGGTCATAAATGTTTTAACATGTTGAAAATTACTTTAATGGTCTGAAAATCTAAATATGAAAGCAATATATTCCTATCTAATTTCATTTTTCTCTCTTAACTGGTTTTTGCCCAATTATGCTAAGAAGATATTGAAGTTCAAAATGCTAAAAATTCGTAGTAAAATTTTTACACATTGCTGTAACAGCCTGAAAAACGTTGCCTATAAGATACAGATTACAAAATAAACCATAAAGATTTTGCTAAGTCTGACATATGTGGGGTTCTTTTGCTTTTTAATTTACAGTAGCTGCCAATATATGCATATTACACAGTCAATACTGCCACAAGCTCATGAGTGCCAGTTCAAGACATGGAGAAACAAACATTTATTGTGAATATTTTTATCTCTCCATTGCTCACCTTGGCACTAATGGGGTTCCACAGAATCTGCTTATTTTTTGCAGATAAATACTTGTAGTTTTGTATTTTAAAAAATTCATTTGTATTTAATTTTATGGATAAGCTTCTGATGGACTATTATTCTGCTGTCATTATTAATAGATCATTATTTTGAAAATTACAAATCTAATATCGCTGGAAATAAAAGTGAATTCAACAGATCGTATTTAGGTAAAATGTGGGGTTCTGATATCACTCACCTAGCTTAAATAACTTAAAGTTGACCATTTCACTAAGCAGGCTTATGTGATATTATAAGAACACAACCTTTGTAAACTAGCTCCCAAACTTAACATCATATCGATTTTATCCTTTTTACCATAATCAGACAAACAAATTTTTCCACAGATAATCTCTTGCTCATTGCTTAAGTCATCCAAGATCTTAAAGGTTGAGTTTACAGAAATGAAGCTTTAATTTGCCATCTACACAGAGTGGTGGTGTCCACCTAAATTGAAATGATAATTCCTATGGGGTTTTTTTAGGCCATGGGCTTCTATCACTCTTGGTAATTATATTTAGAAGTGTTTCAGGAGAAAAAAACTATTGGGGTATTCATTTTAATTATTAGTTAAAGGTACACTCTACAAATTTCAAATAATTTGTGAGACACAGCAATGACTCCATGAAATTCCATAAATAATGTACAGGTATACCCACTCCATGTCAGGGATGCATGCATCAAAAGTGCAAAATTTGTCGCAGAAATATGTAGAGTCAAGGAATTATTCCCATAGTAATTATTGAAATAGTAGAGAGATGTATCATCAAAAGTACAATGTGAAGTAAAAATATGTACAGTCAAGGAATTGTTCCCATAGTAATTAATGACTTAGTAGGGGGATGCATGCACATAGGCAAAAGAAAAAAAATAAACATAGTTTAATAAAAACACAGACGAGTTCATGGACGAATCTTCATTAGATCATAGGTCCCTGGGAAAGGGCCTTCTCTTCGATAAGTAGCTGGCTTATTGGCATTTTCTTTTTGTTCACCTATCCACATGGCCAGCATCTTTTCCATCTTCACTATCACCAAGCCCTGTTGCTTGGTGACATGTGCAAATGACATCGGTGTTGCAAGAACAGCACTCTTCTTGATAATCTTCCAATGACTTGAAGATTGTCCTCACTATAGTACAAGGTAGATTCAACTGACTTGAAGATTGTCCTCACTATAGTACAAGGTAGATTCAACTGACTTGAAGATTGTCCTCACTATAGTACAAGGTAGATTCAACTGACTTGAAGATTGTCCTCACCATAGTACAAGGTAGATTCAACTGACTTGAAGATTGTCCTCACTATAGTACAAGGTAGATTCAACTGACTTGAAGATTGTCCTCACTATAGTAATATGTAGATTCAACTGACTTGAAGATTGTCCTCACTATAGTAATAGGTAGATTCAACTGACTTGAAGATTGTCCTCACTATAGTACAAGGTAGATTCAACAGACATGTAATAGCAACAGCTTGCTTGTTTGCTTCCACCCATCAAAATGCCTCCATTTTAACTTGTAAAGTCACACTCTTCGTGCCTCCTTTGTAATATGGCCAGTAGCAGAGTTACCAGTATCCTTTGGAGCATGCTTGGGAAACTATTGATTGCAGAGTTATTTTGATGAAATAACAATCGTGGAAATGCAATCAAAATGCTATGAATACAGAACAAAGTCTAGGGTGATGTCGTTCCATTGTTGCTAGCAGCATCAGATATGCTTTGTAGAGTAATTTGCCTCTCTTGGGCTAGTTGGACATGGGTATGATGTAAGAACGAATCACAAATGAAAGGGTCTGAATTAATTCACCATGTAAGAATGAATCAATATTGCATGAATAGACATATAGTGGGGTGTACCTGTACAATGCATGTGATAACATATAACCAACTTTAATATAGCAGTATTACCACTGTCAAACTTCTGTTTCACCCAAGCTATGAAATTTGTATCCAAATATTTAAGAAATTAAGATGTTGTAAAGCTTCTAGAAATTATTCTCTGCAAATAAATTTATAAACTTAGAATAGTTTTAATAAGAAATATATTCTTACTGGTGAAAAGTAACATTAGAGAAATAAAAAGTTGCAAATAATAATCTGTAATTTTGAGCCATAATTATAACACTGCAGTTTACGTTAGCTTGCAACTGCAGATTGTCTCTAATATCAATACATCTCATCAAATGTTTCTTCAACTCAATTTGTCCACTATCCACTCACAACGCATCATTATAATAGTGTCTCAAAACTGTAATGATTCTTAGTTTCACAAACTAATCATAACACCAACTGTTTTAGCTACTTAAAGAGTTACTTATTATACTTCTATTTTATACTTTTTTTTCATATAATAAAATATGACTTTTTCATTTTAATACCAATCAGTACCATTTTTGCTAAATTTGATAAACTGTTCAACTGATATGTATGCATCCTGTATTACAAATTTTAAAAAAACTTTTGGTTTAAAATTTTTGTAAGGGGAAGAACTCTGTATAAAAAATCCTAAGATTCACAACAGTCACTATCATGGGTCATTTCCCTTGCTTTCATTTAGAGAGAGAAACATTAAAAGAGAAAATACAGTGATAGTATACAACTGAGAATGATGTCTAACTATACTGAATCTCATTAATATCCTCAGATCTTGCTCATAATAAAACTCTTCTGATATCTTGATGATGTGAATCTCTTTACTAAGTTTACTAAGTGTGTTTGCGTGTGTTTTGGATTTTAATGTTGCTTTAACAATTGAGTCATATTGTTATGATGTCTGCAGTGTGGCAATTTATTGTGATGTCTAACATTGGGGCATCATGCCACAGACATGTAGCATCATATCCCACCCAGTCACATTATCCGGACACCAGGCTGACCAGTCTTAGCACTAACCTCTTAATGCTTAGTGCCAAGGAAGGCAACTTTAAGTACCATTTTTATAAGTCTTTGGTATGACTTGGCTGGCTTTCAAACCTATCAATGACCTCCCACATCCAAGGCAGATGCTCTAATCACTTAGGCCACCAGAGTGGACTGACTCAAATGTTATTTTATATATCAGTGTATGATAAAGTCTCTATGTTTTATGTGTAATATGTATGCATTGCTCAGCTATTAAAATGTTATGTTATATATCAGTGTATGATACTGTTTCCATGCTTTATGTGTAATATCTGTATATATTCTAATGTCTGGATAATCCTGTTGCTCTATTTGTCCATGTATATACTTTTACTTGATTCTTTGTTGGAGTAATAGTTCTTACGAGCTAGTGTTATTTGTTGTAAAATCTGAGGTTAAATAAACTTTCTTGTCTTTGTCCTGTACATTTAAGTAAATGATTTATTCGCATTTACTCTCATCTGCTTCCATTATGTACTAGTTTTAGAATGTTTTGCAGCAATTTGATATGAAATACATTATAATTTAACAGGAAGTAAAATGCCTGCCCTTATACACTGATTCAGCTGTGATCTTTTGTCATGAATACAAAGCAGAAAAGAGGTAATGGATATTTGAGATGTTATCCTGCATGAGCTGCTTAATTGTTTTTACACAATTTCTCCTAAGCGAAGCTGTGAAGTAATTCAAGTCAGGATTAAATGTTGGTGAGGGGAGGGCATCACTATCATTTTGCATTAATTGTAGATGAATCAAAGAAAATGGTTTGAGCCAGTTGACAGGGATGTACTTTTGATTGTAAGGCAATAAATCAGTGTTGACTTTGCTGACATTTGAGACATGCTTGATCATAGGACACTGGCTTTCTACATGAACAATTTGGAGGCTCTTTTTTAATAAATATATAATTTTTGTTAAGAAAGAAAATTTTTGAAGAAAAAAAAATTCACACCAGGAATCATGATATAAGTCCAGGAATTTCCAGGAAACTGGAAACTGTCACATGTATGTAACTGGCTATGTTCTACTAAAAGCTAAGATAGCTGTTCATCAATCTTTATCAACTATCATGTTCTATTTGATCGGTTCATAAATCTTCATCAACTACTATGGGTTTAGGCAGACCATTCTGCCTACAAAATTTAAAATATCATCAGCTATTCCCACAACAATTATGAAGATGGCTAGACAAGCAGAGTCAATTAGCTAAAAATAAACTCAATCCTCATTACAAAACCATCATTGTTCTTCCTGGCTCTTGTGTAAGTAAAGGTTAACAGGGATTAATGAAATTTGAGCCTTAGCATCACTGTCCTCTAAAAAAATTTTTGAAATGTCCACTCATTCAATATCCTATAGCAAACATGTATCACTCAGAATTGGAGAGGATATTCTTGGAAATGGAACCAACATTAGTTATGGAATAAACAACAGTATGAAAGTGATCAGTATGTGTTTTAAAAAGGAGATTTACATTAAAAGAATTTTCTATGCCAGCTTGAGGTAAATAATATAGGTTAAGCTTCCATATTTAACTGCTAGTAGTAATAATTATCAACAATACTCCAACTGGTTTCAACCACCACCATATATACACAAAAACACTGTGTATGTATCACTACCTTTTCTTGTTGTTGATTCACAACAAAACAAGATTCCTTCTATTTAAAAAACCAGGTACATTTATTTTGTCAAACAACCACCAATATCAAAACTCAGTTTTTTATATTATGTATTATTATTGTTCTATTAGTAAAATACTGATGCTATAATTTCATTGCAAGTAAAAGTGAAACTTGTCATTCTTGAGGAAACCTATGAGTGGCAATTCAGGAATTTTAAGTTACTTACATACTCTGAAACTCACTTCCCCACAATGAACCTTGTTTGTGAAACAAGGTGTTTAATTTCACCAGGTACCAATTTTTGGTTGCCTTGCTATATTTGTTCACATTTGTGAATGAGTAGGCTAATTTAAGGTAGTTGAATTATATTATTTACACAATACAGTAAAACCTGTCTTGTGAGACCACTGCTATGAAAGACCGCCTGTCTTGAGACCACTGGTTCTCCTCATACAGATTTATTGGTTTTATAGTGTTATGACCTGTCATGAGAGACTACCTGTCATGAGAGACCATTGTTTTTTGGCAGAAGAGGTGGTCTTTCAAGACAGGTTCTACTGTATTATTTATAACAGTGTTTGATTGATTGATTGAAATTAGTCAACCTGACACATGACCATGACCACTATCTCTTATACATGTATGATTTGCATGCATTTTAACTTTGCTTTTTAATCTCTTCTAATAAAAAAAATGGGATCTAGGCCTCACCCTGCATCATAAATAGGTTTGGAAGATATCAGGACAGGAGTTATCTTGGAGGTGGTGTAAGATAGAGAGGTGGTGTAAGATAGAGAGGTGGATAAATGGTGAGGTCGTCACTGTATTTCCATTCTACATTTATAGTAGGTCAAACAAAAATGATATGTGGCTTCCAAAAGCAAATTAGAAAGTTTACATCCAAGAAATGAGAATGAGGTTTTTAAAATCTGATTTGACAGAGCAAACATAATCCCTTCATTTGCTCTTTAAATTGTAGTAAGTAAAAATTGTGTTAAAAATTAATGACAAAACATGGAACAATTGTTATAAATGTACACAAGTGAAATTTTAATGCACAGTGTATATATATGAATGTGGGTGTATGTGTGATTTGGATTTTTAATGTAGCTTTACCAATTTTTCAATCATCTCACTATGATATCTGCAGTGTGGCAGTTTATAGTGATGTCTAGAACTGGGGCATCATGCTGCGGACGTGTAGCATGATGTCCCACCCAGTCACATTATCTTGACACCAGGCCGACCAGTCCTAACACTAACTTCTTAATGCTGAGCACCTAGTGAAGCAGCTGTTAGTACCATTCTATACGTCTTCATTATGACTCAGCTGGGGTTCAAACCTGTGACCTTCTGCATCCGAGGCAGATGCTTTAACTACTAGGCCACCGGAGTGGTCATATATGAATGTAACAACAGCATTAAACACAAGGTTTAACTTAAAGAAATGTCACTACAAATCGCAGAAACATGGCAAAATTGGATAACAAGAGATCAACTTTGTGTTGAGCCTGCCTATAAATTACCCAAGGAGTAAAAAAAAAAACTTCAATACTGAGGTTAAAATAAACTCTAATATTAACTTTAATCTAGTGCTGACAGACATACATATAAACACACAGACACCAAGACAATTGCATGTCTTGATAAAAATTAGCCAACAAAGTCAGGTTCATAATATTTAAAAAACACCAAGTAATATTTAATATTAAAGCTTCTTCATATAAGCCTCAACCAAAATCTGAAACACAAACTTTAACTTGCTGTCTACAATACAGTCTCATGACTTTTCACTACAGATATATTATTAAAACTGTATAAAAAGGTAACTAAATGTGATAATGTCAATCAACACAATAAAGTAAAACTGAATGCTATGAACAAAAACCTTAGACACATTTCAACCTGCTGTCTACATATAGTAAACCTTTAATGCAAACATCAACCTCAAACTTTTTCCCATAATTTGCAAACATAAAACAAGAAAAAAGTTCAGGATGGGTAAAATATAATTAAATAGGTCAAGTATTTTACCTACAGAAGTGAAATGGAACTGCAGCGTTACTGCCTACATGCAATTAACAAAACAGTAAACACAAACTTTAAATAAAACTTAAACTGCACCAAAATATCCTCAACACTGGCAAAGAATCATTAAAGAAGGCCAGACATATGTTATTTAACACTGGGCAAAGAATCATTAAAGAAGGCCAGGCATATGTTATTTAACGCTGGGCAAAGAATCATTAAAGAAGGCCAGGCATATGTTATCTAACAAAAGCAAAATTAAAATGTAGAATTTCTTCCTACAAGTAATAAACAAAACCTTTAACACAAACTTGAACCTTCTGTCCACCAAAATGTTTGCTTTTAACTTGAAACTTTTCCCCATAAATTGCAAGAAGAAAAATGGTAAAACTTGGTAAAAAGTTATCCCCAATAATGACAAACACATTTTAATGAACACACAGAAATTAAATTTAAATGCATATTTTCTTCTTATGAGCCTTAAACGCAAACTTTAATAGTGCATATTGCATTCTCACTGAAAAAGAAACATTTGACAAGGTGCATAAAAATTAAATTAGTTCAAAAGACAAAATAATTACCAATTTACCATATATACTTGCTTTTAAATCCAACTGCAAAAATTACATAGATTCTGAGCTGCTGTTGCATAACACACTAGCAGATCAGGGTCTATGTTATTTGTTCTACTGATTACTTCTAATAAACTGCAGAGACCCAGATCTTCTGGTGCATTATGGGACACAAGATTTGGGTCTTTGCAGTTTCTGTTGGACTCAATTTATAAATGCATCTACACTGAGAAAAAAAAATCCAGCTCAAGTTTCTTTTTTTTAAACAAATGATAACTGTCATAAACAGTGAAGCATCTCAGGACTTAAGCCCTTTGGCCTTCAAGAACTAATTAAAATTTGGTTCAGAGAGGTTACCAGGACACAGAATTAATTTAAGAATCAAACTTCATATTTTAAAGGCCATCATGAATTTTGAAAATCAACACTGCATGAATGGTTGTAGCAAAGCAAAGGTTGTAGCCTGTAAATATGAAGTGCAGTTCTTATAATTAAAAATAATTATGAAAAAAAAAACCCAGCCAAACCTGTCTACAGCAGCCACTCATGGGAAAAGGAAAAAGTGGCTTTTGTAGACAGGTAACCTCTTAAGGCTGGTTCTGCTCTCAAACTTGGTTCATGGCAATTTTATGTACTATGAACTGAATAGCATTAGCATTGTTGTTATTTTACATATATTATTATTAGAAGTAGTATGCTACAAAGATACATGCATTAAGCTTAGCTATTTAGCAAAAAGAAAAAGAAAACCAATCTGATAATTTAAATATAGCCCCATCAAATCAAGAAACTACCTCTGTGTACATGCACTCATTTATTCGTCTCTCTCCATCTTACACACAATTTTATCTCATTATCAGCAGAAATGGATCCATAAAAAAATTACAGAGAGCTTATCTGTAATTGTGAAACTGTTTGACTTTTTGTTAAGGCAGTTGGTGTAATTAGGCATGAAAACAGGTATTCACACTTCAAACAATTGATGGACTAAGCAGTTGCTCAAACTCACCAAGATCAAAAAACAGTTGGCTACTGACTGTAGAAGGCAGGGTGAAACCTCTATTTGGTTAAGAATCACATGGCTGCAAACCAAGGAAGACAGAGTAAATTCCCTGTTTGGTTAAGAAACACCATGCCACTGACTGAAAAAAACAAGTGACTGCTGATTACATGACACTGATATAAGAAATTTGCCTGTGGGTGGGATTTAGAATAGCCATTGTGACCAGGTGACTCTGATTACATGACACTGAAATAAGAAATTTGCCTGTGGGTGGGAGTTAGAATAGCCATTGTGACCAGGTGACTCTGAACTCTGGTGATAGTTAGGAAAGATTTGACTGTAATAACAAATTGCAAAACACAAATAAGAGAACTATGATTTTCCCATTGTTTACAAATATTGTCAAAACTTAAAACTCAACAATTCTGACAACATGAACAGACTTAAAACTTAAAGTTTACATATTTAATTACTGTCAGCATGTTGTTTGTTTTTGTAATCTTATTGTTATATATGTTATTATGTGTTACCTAATATTGTAAAGTGCTTCGAACTTCTAAAGATTAGGCGCTGTACTAAAACCACATTATTATGATTATTATTATTAAATATTATCAAAGCACAAATGATGTGAACATGAATACATGAATAGTAACTTTCTGGCACTGTTAACTAATGACTTCAAAATTCCTGTCTCACATAATGCAATTTTAACCACTCGAAATGCTTGTTGCAAAGGCTTGATAAAAATTTGTAATTACTGTATTAGAAGAGGACATCTGGGATTAGAAAGTTATGATTTTAGTTTCAAAAAGATATCTGAGTTTCTTGATGGTTGGCTTGTACAGGTTACAGTATAAAGTCTAATCTTTTTAAAAAATAGATAAAGAAACACTGCTTACATACTTCCTAGATTGACCTCAACAGTCCCTCAATACATCGAGATTTTGATCTACCGTTAGTGACCACTAGAAGGAAATGCACAACAGAGTCATGTTCACTCATAACTGACACAAATTCCTATGCAGACATGTGATTTTAGGATAAAAACAGCATAAAGTCATAAAGTAATTTTTTTCTGGCCCCACAAAATCTTTTTATGGATGGAACCTAGGGCATTTCTAGGCATGAATGGCACCAATTTGTCATGCACACTGTACAATATTGACCTTTGTATGATACTGATAGCCAGTAAAGTACACTGTATAAGATTGCAACTTTATCTGATATTGATAGGATTGAAACACCTTGAGTTACATACAAAATAGTACAAGTTCAAATTTCACTGCAAAATGCACTCATATGGTACACATTTGATGGTTACATACTGTATAAATTCTCTTAAAAGTTGAATCAAACTACAAACAACAAAGATCCTGATCTGCCATAGCATAATGCACCTGCAGAGCAGGGTATATCAGTATTCTACTGATTATTCCTAAATAAATGCATATGTAGATCCAGATCTGCTGGAGCATTATGTGATAGGAGATCTGGGTCTGTGCAGTTTGCAGTTGGACTCAACTTAAGCACATATATTAGGTATATAATGCAAGTCTATTTAACAAAATGCTGATCTTTAAGACCTGATTTTGCAAGGGAGTTGAGAAAGTCGACAAATTCTCAAAGAAGTATAGGAATAAGAAATTGCTAAATAAAACAGTGAATTTTAGCAATCTTAAGTCACTTTCATATTGATTCCTGCCCTCTTTTCCAAGTGAATAACATTTTTATCTCTTCAACATTAATGGCTTGTACAATATTTTTGGATAAATCAACTCATAGCGATGCAATTAAGATATAACTCTGTATACAGTGTATTGACCTGCCAGTATGTAATTCCAAGCATTAATTAGGGATTTCATCAACCATATTTTTGTCTGTTTTGTTTGCCATCAGTTCTTCTTAATGATACCATCAATGACTACTATATATGCTGCTCTTTAAGTTACATCCAACTGCCAACAACTGCATAATGTATCAGGATTAGTTCTAACAATCTGAATGGACCCAAATCTGACAGCACATTGTATGATGACAGATTTAGGGTTTATGCCATTTACAGTTGGATCTAATTCAAACTGAGTATACCTGGAACATGACTGGAATGTATACAGTCTTTATTTGTGTATACCAGCATCCAAATGCAAACAGCAAAGACCCAGACATGTCACTTCATAATGTACCAGAAGATCTGGGTCTGTGATGTTTGTTCAACTTGTAATTCAAGTAAAGAGTGTAAATCCTGATTTAATATATTATGCCATGGCAGATCTGGGTCTATGAGGTTTGTTCTATTTACAACTTCAAGCAAACAGTGTTTTAACATGTTACACCAGGACAGATCTGGGTCTATGAGGTTTGTTCTATTTCAAACTTCAAGCAAGCCATGTTTTAACATGTTACACCAGGACAGATCTGGGTCTAAGCTGTTAACCATTTGGATACATGTTATTACACATACCATAAATTCTGTTTTGTTTCATTTATAAATTTTTTTTGTGACCACATCTCAGTTTTGTTTTGCCCACATCATATATTTTTTTTTACCACATCAGTATTTTTTTGTAGTTTAACATTTAGATGTACTGGCCTTTTGCAGGTACAACCCATATATATTATGCTGTATCAGCAGCCATGAGTATGTTGATTAACCAAAATGGACCCTAACAAAACCAAATGGGTTCAAATGATTAAGGTTATTTGTAAAGATAAAATAAAAATGTTTTCTAATTATGAACAGAACAATTGTCATGGAGTTGATTTAGTTCTTAACCTTTCTTTTTCCTTTTACACCTACAATATATATATATATATATATATATATATATATATATATATATATATATATATATATATATATATATATATATATATATATATATATGCAGTGGAACCTCATAAATCTGGACACATTTATTCCAAAACAATATGTCTGGATTAATGAGTTTTCCAAATAATTGGATCATGCACATTTTTTCTAAGATGTCATCATACTGTATACAAGTACATGTACATGTATTTGCCAGCTGAACATGTACTGTATATTATTAATGGTTGAAATAAAATAATAATAATAATAATAATAATAAAGACTTTATTTAGAGAAGGTAACAATTAGTTACAGAACTAATCTACCCTGAGGCCTTCTATCTGTTATGTAAAATATATACAGTATATACAACATGATGTGAAGAATCTGGCTTGACACTAAATAATTAAGTCATTTTAAAAGTCAAAGTATCAAGCCTGGAACACATGCTTAGATAGACAGGAATGACTTTTCTGGATACTTTATACATCAGTCTGGCCATTCTAAGAAATATTCTTTCATGTATTGTTAAAATTTTTATATTATGGCTACATCTATTGACTTGTGTTTATTTCACATGCACTTGTACATAAATATAAGTTTATGCAATTAACATATCAAACACATCAACCAATTGTTCTTGTTTTCTATGATGTCTGCAATTGTTGTCTTGCCAGTGTCTTAGGATGAGTCAGACATAATATGCTGTAAGACATCTTGAATGTTAACTTTTGGGTGATCTTCTTGTACAGGTAAATCCTCTTTTTTTATGCTGGTTAGAATCTCTACTTGTCTACACTTGCTTGGTAGTGTCACCGCAATAATGTCAAAATACAAATACAAACTGATATCTGCAGTTAAATGTGTTATAGTAAACTAATAAAATACAGTTTTATAAGTTGTATTTTACAACTGTTAGAGTTGCTATTGAGCCGATACTTGACATTGCTTTTATTCTGAAATGAAGCCATTTACTGTCCAAAGCTTAAACCAATCAACTTTATTTGTACAGCCATAAAAAAGCCATGATTGTTACAAACAATTGGTAAGCAACAAAGAGACTTAATGACATAATGAATTTATTAACCACATGTTATGTCAAAAGTATGGACGATTTGATCCCAGTGTGTTTGTCTTATTATTAACAACCCTAGTGGCCAGCAGCAGAAACAGACATTCTTCATACAATTGCTTTTTACAATACAGTCATGGTACTTCAAGTTTTTCAACACATGTGATCACATGATCAATTTATAACTTTAACATGTGATGAAAATTTGACCAATCAGAGATTGATATAATAACAGACCTCCAAATCTGCATAGGTGAATATGTGTTGTCCGACTGACTGTATTTTCATATGATTCTTTTAATTTTTCCTAATTTGGGACAGAATAGTTCCTGATTATGGAGGCATGTTTTATAGTATTTTTATACTTTGGTCCCCTATTTTGATTTCCAGATCAGGAACACATGCTTCTAGATTAATGGAGCAAATTAATGTTTAGGAATTCCATTCCCATTGAACAATGTCTGGACAGAAAGGTTTCTGGATAAATGGAGTCTAGATTAACAAGGTTCCTCTGTACTTATGTAATATATATATATATATATATATATATATATATATATATATATATATATATATATATATATATATATATAAAACAGAAAAGTCAGTTTAGAATAAATCAGGAGATTTGCAAGAAATCTTGTTGGGAGTTCAGACTTGAAAAGAAGGAAAAGTTTCAATGAGAATAGAGAATTTTTCAATTGGGACAAATGCCTTTCACATTCTTATCCAAACGAGGACCCAAAACTTGGGTCACTATGCAAGTACTTTTGTCTGTTTTTGTCCATTTGCATGAGAAAGAACTTTTGTGTGATTTCCAAGTCAGGGAAAATTATTTTTACTAGATCTGAAAAAATGATCTGCTATCTTAAATTAGAGATTATGTTCAGCTATAAAGCTGGCAAATAGTGTCTTGGCATGTATATCTTTATCTGCATTTCATGCAGATTCTGCAACACGGATTTCAGTGAAGTCTTACTTGTTGTTGCATTTAATATGTTTTACGATGCTGCATGACACGTAACGTTCTTAGACACCCTGACAAACTTGAAACACCAAAGCCAAACGGACCCTGTTTTATACTAAGATCTTTAAGACCCAACCATAATCAAATTATCTCTTTAATCTTTTCAGAATTCTGATAACACACTTGGTATAATCCATATCAACAAACTTCAGACACTAATGCCAACCAATCCCATCCACAGAATCAAAGGGATATAAATTGTTTTGTGCTGTTTGAAATTAGCAACTAAATCATCTTGCCCTTCTCAAATCAGTTCAGCCACATGATCACAGGCAGTATTACTGTATACTATATTACTCAGTGGTGTCACTAGGGGGGTGCGGACCGCAACGTGTGACACCATCAGTGGGGGTGACACCAAAATGACTGTCTATAACATTTTTGAATTTTTGTGCAGGAAGGAGGTCCATGGGGAGTGACACCATGAGTTACCACACATGACTGTCTATAACATTTTTGAATTTTTGTGTAGGAAGGAGGTCCATGGGGGTGACAACATGAGTTACTGCACTGGGTGACACCAACCCTAGTGATGCCTCTGTTTATACTATATAGGGAGCAAGGTGTGAAAAAATAAAATTTGTCAATAATAATTCTATATACATGTGAGATTTCAGTTAGTGATGGGAAGGACAGGAGACACCATTCAGCAAGAAAACCCTCCTGTCCAGGTGGTTTTCATATATGCAAAAAATACCTCTAGAAGGCTAACTCAACTGTACACTTATTTTCAAGGGCATTGCATTTGGTTATGATTCATATTTGTATTTACTGATCCTATAACAGGAAAATCTGGACCTTTTCTTATTTTATATATATATATATACGCACACACACACACACACACACACATTCATACAGGGCTCAAAATTAGTTTTTTTGTTCACTAATCCAGATGATCAACCAAAAAATTGTTTACTAATTGTGCCAATATTTCAAGGATCCTGCTAAAATCAAACAGTTTCTTATTCAATATTTATTATTTATTAGCATCACAAATAAACAACAATAACTATATTGCACCAACAGGATACATTAAAAGTTAGAAGTCCTTGTTCATTTTTTGCATCTGATTCAACATTGGACCTAGATGCTACAATTTGCTTTTGAGGAACTTACATCCTGTTTTGATTTCAAAAATCCCTCTGCCATTATGTGTAGGAAACTTGCACAGTGTGATTCCAGGGTTGATTAAGTAAAACTTTCACACCTATCAATGAATGAAGTACCCTGCACAGTTTTATATTTCAGTGCAGAAAGTGCACAAAATCACAGCATCTCCTGCATCATACTTCAGCCATGTGTACATTTACCCAGCATTTCTGGTAATTTCTAAGTCTCTTCTCTTGAATATATTTGCAATCACATTCTCTCTTGTCCTCATATTTATCAAGAACAATTTTTAAAAAAGTTATTAAAACACATTGTTCAGTGTAATTCTGGAATATTCATTGAGTTCATGTACACAACCTTTTCTGATTGGTCAATACTAGCCTGGGACCCTATACCTTTTGTTATCATCAGAAGTGAAATCAGTGTTCCTTTGCAGTACACCAGGACAGTTCCACAAGAATGACTACTGTTTTTAAAATAATCACACTAATTTACTTCAGGAGTGAATGAGTGGGCTAACACCTGTCCATTTGCATTGTGAGCATTTGTTGCATCTCATCAATTGCAGGATGTTGGTATGTACACTACACAATAATGGGAATGTGACTAACAACCAGTTCTTAACTGTTATGATACCAATTGGCAGTAATTTTCCTCTGGGATTGTGGATTAGTGCTAATTTTGAACCCTCTGTGTGTGTGGGTGTGGGTGTGGGTGTACTAACATGGCAATCCTCTAAGTAGTTCAGAAAAGTCAAAAATATAACAAATTTAAAAATGTTAATATACAGCATCCAAGATGATACTACTTGTTTCTTCTATTATATAAACGATTACTTGAAAAGAACAATTTGTTGAGCTTGAAACTATAAATCCATTACGTCAAGGGATCTGATAAAAAGATTACCATGGTAACAGTTAAAACTTAGCTACTGTTCATAGTCAAACATATACTTTTCAGTGAATATTAAATAACTGTTTATCAGTGGTTTTCAATATAACCAAACCTGCTACAGTGACCACCTACATATAGCAAACAATGTGAATAAAGGCAAAGTATGTAGGGATCTATTTATTCATAAATCAAAACATTGTTACCAAACTGAGTGTACACTGACAATCTGTTTACAATGACTGTTCCTATATGGTACTTTGCATAATTATTACAGAAGTCCAACTGCTTAAATATAAATGCATGATGGCATGAGTCCGACTGCATAAATATAAGTGCATGATTGCAGGAGTCCAACTGTATAAATATGAATGGATGATGGCATGAGCTGATGACTAAGTAAATCAACATATATGCATAGTAAAGTGAATGTTATTATGTTAATTGAATGTGAACAAATATAGAAGATTTATACCCATGATTCATACCTCTAAAATCTCAAACTTCAATGAAAGACTCCTTAGCTTTAAATATTTCAGCAAATTTGCTACCATTTGGAAAAGTGTGCCAATAGATAAAAAATTGTGTTCTGTATGTAGTTTGCAGTACTCACCTTAATATATAAGGATTTATGAATTTGTAACCATCCCAATAAAATTTCCAATCCTCTTTGAAGTGAAACAGAGTGAAAATAATTGGAAAACAGTGATGCTGTTTATTTAGCTTTAAACTACCTGAGGAGATGGACATAAAACTGTATCCATGCTCTAGGCATCAACAAACTGACACCTGCTGTTTACTGTGATAGATACAACATCCCACTTGAATAAAAAGATCTAAAACATGACTTTTATTAGTTAATAAAAAGATTTGAATCAATAATTTAGATTTTATTTCTTTTTCCTCTTAGCTTGTCATCTTTGATATATGTAGATGTTGATTATCAGGATTATTCTCTCATACAGACAACTACCAAGTATCTAGAAATTAAATTATTAATTTGCCCATCATGACACCAACAGAGAACTGAGAAACAGAAAACAGAAACAAACACAATCAAATATAATCTCTTATAATTACAATAGTATTAGCATCTATTGATCTTTTAAAAGTAAAAACATAAATGTACCAAATACACTCGTTTATAAGTATAGTAAAAAAACAATGATCCTGATCTGCCGTAGCATAATTCACCTGCTGATCAGGGTCTATCTTTTTTGTTCTACTGATTACTCCTAACAACTGTACAGACCCAGATCTGCTGGCGCATTGTGTGGTGGCAGATCTTGGTCTGTGCAGTTTGCAGTTGCACTCATCTTATAAGTGAGTATATATGGTAATTATGAAATGGGGATGGTGAGAGTGCAATACAAAGAAATAAAATTCATTTTTACACCTGACTGCCACCAGTCCAGTGGCATAAGTGGTTACAGCATCTGCCTCGGATGCAGGAGGTTGCGAGTTCGACCCCAGCCGAGCCATACCAAAGATTATAAAATGGTACTAGTGGCTGCCTCGCTTGGTGCCCAGCATTAAGAGGATAGTGTTAAGACTGGTCGGCCTCATGTCAGGATAATGTAACTGGGTTGGACATGATGCCACGTGTCTGTGGCATGATACCCCAGTGCTGGACCTCACTATAAAATGACACACTGCCGACTTCGTAGTGATGTGACTCAAATTGTTAGAGCTACATTAAAAATCCAAAACACATAAAAACCAACTGCCTCTAAGTGAGTGTCATTATGGGAATATTTAATTTCTCATAGAGAAATCAAAAGCTAATCAAGCATGATTAAAGATACATAATTATCAGATCAAAAGCATTCTGTAGTATCCATAATTATCAGATCAAAAGCATTCTGTAGTCCATAAATGACATAATTAAACATTGATCGTAAAGGGTGATAACAGGTATTCATCTCTACTGTTTGATTTGCCTTGATCACAGCCCTTTGACACTTGACTTAACAAATTCAAACATTAAAATGATAGTACATGACACTTATGTTAACATTCCATCATGGACAGTTTGAGTAGATCTCCAATATAAGTGAAATATTTAATATTTTATTATTTCTACTTTTTTGCTCTCAAGTTAATAATAAATGTACTTGGTATTTCGCTCATGATAAGACCTGAGGTTAGACCTAAATAATTTATCACAGATTAGGGAGTGAGCTTATTATCAGATAAAGATATCCATTGAAAGCGTTTGCATACAAAATTGTGTTAGCCTATTATACAGCATGAACTTTTAATCAAATAGCTACATGAACAGAACATGTCTTTGTTATTGTTGTTGTGGGCTTAATGCCATTTTTCAGCACATGGTGTCCAGTACAGCTGGTGGAGGAAGAGCCTAGAAAAAACATGGGATGAACCACTGACCCACAGGAAGCTCCTAGCACATACCCACATAGGTTAAGCCAGACACTAAAACCCATGTCGAGAGAGGTGAGATGGCAGTGATTGGTAAAGGCGAGTGCTTTAGACCACTCTGACAAACAGGGCCCAAACATAACAGTTACGAAGTGAATGGATCACTTTTAAATTATGTGGGCCAGAACATAAGGAATAAACCATTTAAAATTTTTTGGAAATGAATAGGCCATATTTGTTATAAAATTCTTTATAATTTACACATTAGTTAACAGTAATAAAACTTTTAGATGTACTTTTAGATGTAATTTTTACGAGAAAACTACTGTATATACTCATTTATAAGACAAACTGCAAACAACAAAGATCCTGATCTGCTGTAGTATAATGCACCTGCAGATCAGGGTCTATCCTGTTTGTTTTACTAATTACTCCTAACAAACTGCACAGACCCAGACCTGCCAGCACATTATGTGACAGCAGATTTGGGTCTATGTGGTTTATTCTATTAATTACTCCTAACAAACTGCACAGACCCAGATCTGCCAGCACATTATAGGACAGCAGATTTGGGTCTGTGCGGTTTGCAGTTGGACTCTATTTATAATTGAGTATATATGGTATGTGACTTAATGATGCCTTGTTCATCAGAGGAATTTAACTTTTGTTTCATAATGGTGATGGAGAAAAATGTTTGAAGTTGTTTGCAATAAAATTAGTTTATTTTTAGATTAAGACAGACAGTATTGCACAACAATGACCAGCCATAATACAGCCAAGAATCTCATGGGTATCAGCACAAGCTTTACTTGATGAGCCTGAGTATGCAATTTACTGGTTATCTCTCAAATTCTATGACTGGCCTGATTGCTATCCATTTTTTATGATGTGACAAAGCCCCTGGATTTCACCCTCATCTTAATCGTTCATTATACAATGTATTGATAACAACCTGTATTATTTGGTTTGCCTATCTTGCTGCATACATTTAGGGTCAAATGTTATATTTCATTTATGTTATGGATGTGTTTTGTTGTAATGATGGATCAATGTTGGTCAAATATTTGATTGGTTTGTTTTTGTTATAATGATGGACCAATGTTGGTCAAATATTTGATTGGTTTGGTTTTGTTGTAATGATGGACCAATGTTGGTCAAATATATGATTGGTTTGGTTTTGTTGTAATGATGGACCAATGTTGGTCAAATATTTGATTGGTTTGGTTTTGTTGTAACGATGGACCAATGCCAATCAAATATTTGATTGATTTGGTTTTGGTGTGTTAAGGCACAGCAATAGATGTAGGTTATTTAGTGTCAAGGCAATTGAAGAAAACTGCCTTGACCAATGGATACATCATGGTAGATGACTTGGACTAATTGTAGGATTCAAACCTACAACCTTCTGTCCATAAGCCCTGCATGCTAATCACTACAGCTTCTGTTATCCTTTAGTTACCTCTTACAACATCTCTAATGGGCATATTAACTTTTATGACTGGCATTTACATAAGATATTATTCATGGGTAACATGACAAAAGAATGGCCAAAAAACCCCCCAAAACATGACTCTGAAACACTCTTTTTAACATATGCAACACAATGGCAGCTTAAGAACAACAGGTATCATTCCTAAACAACAAACAAAACAATGTTTTATAAATATTAGATCAGCCATCAATAAACAATTTAAAATTTTTAATGCAATTCCTAGAACTTCTTAACGAAAAAAAAGTCAGAAAAGAGTTATCTGCTCTACTTATAACTCTCTGACTTGCCAATGCAATACACGCTATAGATCTGAGTTGATTGTGTTCATAGTTGGATGTGTCCATGTTATGAATGGGTAAATTGAGGAGGCATATTGGAAAAATTAAAAAGTATGATGTCAATAACAGCAGAAAATCCTAATTTAATTTCTTTTCCTGCAAAAATAAGAAAGCAGCATGATACTAAATGAATAAAGAAATTTCCCCTACATGACATGTCACTGTATAGAAATCATTATTCAGTGGTCAACATGCTTCAGTCATAAAGTCCCCAGAAGATGTGGTAGCTAAGTTGTTCGATTGTTGAAGTCTAAGGGTTGTGGTTTAGAGGTGTCTGCTGTGGCAGCCATATTGAATATCCAAGTGCAACCATTTTCCTTTAGGACAAATTAGACATCATAAGAATTCTTAGCCTTCTGGTAAAAATCCCATGTCAATATGACTTTCCTTTCAGGACGAGCTGCAATAACAATATTTTCAAGATGGCAGGTACATTTGATTAGCACCATTTTTGTTTAGGACCAGCTAGAATCATAAGAATTCTCTCCGTGAAAACCTCATGTTGATGTGGCCATCCGTTCAGAAGGAGTAGCTATATAGTAGAACCTGTCTTGAAAGACCACCCTTTCTGCCAGAAAATTATGGTCTCTCAAGACAGGTGGTCTCTCATAACAGGTCACAGTGCTATATAATCATTAAATTTGTGCATTGAGAATATGGTCTCTCAAGACAGGTAGTCTCACATAGCAGTGGTCTTTCAAGACAGGTTTCACTGTAACAAGATTTTCAAAAAGGTAACTGGGGTGGCACTTTCATTTAGGACCAATAAGACGTGATGAATGTGTTTAAAGTTTCATGGCAATCCTCCAAAGAGTTTAGGAGAAGTAGTGATAACATACTTGTGCTAATGAATGGATGGACAGTGGATTATGGACTTCAAATAATGGACAACAGACCTCATATTTTCTCATTCAAATGTAGAAATACATGTGTTATGTACTCCCAGATCTGTTGGTGCATTGCAGACCTGGGTCTATGCTGTTTCTAAACAACCTCCTTTTTTCAAAGAAACATCTTTATCTTCTAAACAACCTCTTTTTGGGGTAGCCTTTTTATATACAGAACACAAATTTTACCAGATATAATCAGAGTTAAAAAGGCAACCTATAAGCTACAGTGCAATTAATCACGACAGACAACAGCTGTTAGCCTAATGCTTGATCTTGGGTGAAGTGACAAGAGGCTGTTAATTGAGTTTGATTGACATGGTGGAACTATGAATTCCATACCCTAAATTTGAACAGGCAAGTTTTCCAAAATATGGAAAGATTTAAGGAAGTAAACAAGGAATGGCATGCAAATTGTAATTTTTTAGTATTTGGTTGACTCTTTGGTGCAAATTTTGAGATAACAGCACAAGTCCCATAATTGTACATCCTGAATAGATCCTGGAGTTTGAATTATACAATTTATCACAACTTGACAGTATATGTTGGATACTGAAATAGGTTGTTTGAAGCCATCTAGTTTGATAATGTATCTTAAATGGTAAAATATGTAGAGCCCACTATGAAAAATGCTTGACAGTAAAAATGGTTTGACAGTAAACATATATCAAAGTCCTCTATTATACCAAATGTTTAGATAGTAACAATGCATTGAAGTCCTCTATATGAAAAAGTATTGATAGTAAAAATGTATAGCTGTCCTCTATTATGAAAAACGTTTGTACCTTGCATTATTAGTTGTCACAATTTGATTAAACTTCTTTCAGCGGAGAAGTATTAAAAGGATAAATTTAAAATGCCCCCAATTCTGACAGTAATTAGAAAATGCTCCAATTTCTGACAGTATTAGAAACTGTTTATCTTTTTGCAGATGCATTGTGACATGAATTCCATCTCATTTTTATTGTATACTGACACCCACCCAAAATACATGACTTTTTTTATTAATATTCCCTGTACATCGGTAACCATGGGCCAGGGAAACATCCCCATGGACTACCTCACAATTCATTTTTTCTGCATATACCTTGTCTTCTGTATAAAGGCTTCCAACAGCGACATTTTGAGCTTTTTAAATGTGGAAATAGTACTAAAAGAAAAGAGGATAGCCTGAAGAAAGAAAATACTATAAAATAAAAGAAAGAAAATAGAAGTGTGGAGTAGAAGAGATTAAGAAACAGAAGTATTGTAAGACTATAAGTATAATAGAGGTGTGTGTGTGTGTGTGTGTGTGTATATATATATATCTTATTAAACCAGTTCAGATGATATGTACAAAAATATAACCAAGAGATAATCCAAGATTGCAGACACATCAACTGATTTTCATAAATATATCTAAAACATTTCAAACAATAGACAAAAAATGGCTAAATTAATAAATTTGTGCCATTCAGTTTCAAAATATTCTAGGTTATTGTTTCTTTTGGCTAATTCCATCTTACAGATGTAGTATCATTTTTTTTTAAATTTAAAGAAAGGTAATGACGGAAGTTTTCTTTCACAGCACATATTCTACATGTATCTTTTATCAGCAATATAAAATTAATTACATTGCCTGCTTCTAACACACCGACAATTACTCCTGAAACTGAAAAGGTATGCTGGAAATTAGTGTTTTTTTCTAATCCACTGGCTTAAATTATTCCGAAACTGTTTTACAGCTGCATAGTCCTAAAAAAGGTGAATTAATGTTTTAGTTGAATTCATATGAAAAGAATGTTTATTATTATTTGCTATTCCGATTGTTTCTAGAAAAGTGTTTCTGATTAGAATCTTTTATAAGTTTGTATCTTTAAGCAAAACACTGTCCAATCCAATTGGTTTGGTAGATTAAGTTGAGTTTTCCATTGAATAAGTGCTTTAGTTTCTGACATTTCTGTCTTTTACCAAGATACTATAAATATTTCTGCGTCTTTTACCAAGATACTATAAATATTTCTGCTAACTTTCTTAGTTTCAAGTAGGTCTTTTTTGCAATCCAATGTATTTTTTTTTCAAAATTTCTGGTTGGTATTCAATAAATAATCCATTCATATGCGATTTCATGGAATTAATGACCCCTGCATATTGTGGAAAGTTAGTGCAAACATTATATATTTCATTCACTTCATGCCATGAAAGGAATTGTCCATTACTCTGAACAGTATCATTTATAAATAGTACAACTTTTTCAAACCAATTTTTGCTCGAAAATATAATATTTTTATTATACATTACAGCTTCAGTAAGAATATCTGAAAAAGTCTTTGGAATAAACATTTTAGAGTATATATGATAAGAAATAAAAGCATCCTTCTAAAATACATCATCAACATCTTCTAAGTTCCTTTCTATATAATTGATACCAAACTTGTCAAAATTCTTCAAAAAATTAAAACAGTGCAACATTAGTCACTCCATTTTGTAATTTTGGTACATATTCTTCTGACCCAGAATATTTTGAGAGAATAAATGAAATTTTTTTAAGACAATCATTGCAAGTCCCCTTCTTCATAACTTTGATTTATTACTTTTCCTTTTGTCTGACAAATGACTCTTTCCACAAGTACTCATAGATTAAACTATTGAATATTTTAATGAACCATTCTAGAGGATTTGGTAAACTTATTAATACATAATTTAATTTTGATAGAGCGAGTGGTTTTATCACAATAATTTTCCCATACAGGGTACAAATTCTCTTTGACCACTGAGTTAGTAGTATTTTATGTCATTTAATTTACTATGATAATTAAGATTTATCATGTGACTTAATTCTGAAGAGAAGATAATGACCAATATTGTGAAACTATCATCTACCCAGCATGCATTAAACTCCATACACAAATGGCTGTTGCTGTTTTTCAGTGCATGACCTTTTTAAGATCCATTTCTTAAATACATACTTTATACATTAAAAATGTTAAAGCTCAGGAAAATTATTGTTATTTGCTGAAAGTTATTGTTATTTGCAAGTCTTTATGAAAGATGCTGGTGATTTTCACTCTTAATGATTGCTAAGCAGTGTCAGAAAATAAAATTTTGAAAGCATATTCATACTGGTAGAAGAAAAAACATTTTCCAAACCGATACCTTATTTTGTTGGTCAGTTTAAATTTATAAGTGCTCTGTTTCAATTCAATTTCATGCCCATTTACATAATTACACACTGAAAGGTTTTAATGTGACCATTATTTTCAATCCAAGGAATTATTTATTAAACATTTCAATTGCAGTTGATGTAAATAATTTCTCTTTGCAAGACAACTGGTGTTGTAAAATTATGTGGTGTTAATAAACAGTTTGGCATTTTCAGAAGAATGAATGACCCCAATTATTAGGTGTACATTTCACAGGCTTCAGCAATACAAGTTATATTACTGCCAGCAATACAAGTTATATTACTGCCAGAAAAATAAAAATTAGACAAAGCACTAAATACGGCTGTAATATAATAATTTTGAGAATTCAAGATCCAAATATACTTTGAAATTAACATATTAAAAGAATCTTTATCACATTATAAAAATATCTACTACATATGCATTAAATCTACTAGATTTACCGAATAACAGTGAGTAAGGTGTAATTCGCGAGTCCAAGACACCATATATACTTGCTTATAAGTCAAGTCAAACTGCGAACAACAAAGATCCTAATCTGCTGTAACATAATGCACCTGCAGATCTGGGTCTATCTTGTTTGTTCTACTGATTACTCCTAACAAATTGCACAGACCCAGATCTGCCAGTGCATTTTGCGATGGCAGATCTGGGTCTATGCAGTCTGCAACTGAACTTATAGGTAAGTACAAATGGTATTTGTTGCAAGTTTTACTGTGCAACTTAAAAAGAAATGAACTCAGATTTTGTTGTTGTTGTGGGATTAAGCAGTTTCTTTTCCATTAATTAGCAAAGGATTATAATTTGTTTTGCATTCTGTATTTAAGGGTGTATGTAGCTATATATGTATATTACCATTCAAGACAACCATTTTGAATTATTTTACAAAAATGTGTTCAGATGGTCGATAGTTCACCATCATTATCTCTGTAATTTTAATTTGGAAAATTTCAGACATTATAATAACTTGTCTGAGAACCAATAAATGAACAGTTTGTCAAAAAACACTGGACTCATAATCCAAGGGTCATGGGTATAAACCCATCCATGCCAGCCCCAGAAGTTGTCTTCTTAGGAAAAGGTATTTAGTTCCAATTTCCTTGGCTTGATACAGTCAATAATGTGTTGAAAGTGCAGTCAAAAATCAATCAAACAACCCCAAAAACTAGTTTACAACAACTTACTACTAATGAAATAAATAGGAAAATATCTATTAAAAAAAGAAGCAAATTTGCACATAGACACAAATGTATAAAAAATTTTAATTTTCTGTTGAATAGGTTTGCATTGAGTCAAATGCTGGCATATCCATTTAACTGTAGTCTCTTTTAAGAATTCAAGGACATTTCAAAATTTTGAACATAATATATGAAATCTGAGAAATGCTCCCTTTAAAAGTTACCTATTTACTTAAGGTTCATATACCTGCAATGGTAGCTACAATAAAAGTCAATAAAATAATAAAGAATTGTAGATAAGAGAAAGTATCAGACAAATTAATACATCCTTACATATTTATTAATATCTAGAAATCATTCTCACCTTTTATATCAAAATCCCATTAAGACAAATGAGAGAAAATTTTAAAAAATCCCACCTGAGAATCCTTATACAAAGTACTTGTCAGCTTGCAATGCATACAGAATACCACTCAAATACCTACAACCCAGTGCTTCTCTGTCTCATCCATACAGTCAGTATTTCACAAGCACTGAAGCAACAAGGCTACAGCCTACACACACTGCTTTCTTCTTTAAACAGAAGATCAACTTGCACTGCCTTGAGCTTCTGTCTAGAAGCCATGGACACTATTGCTTGGAAACAATGTGGATTAGAAGGCGCTAAGGAGCATACATCTATTGGTGGATTGGTTGCTTAACTGTAAATGATGGAGGAATGGGTGGAAGAATCACTGTGTTGTGACAAAATCAATGGGTAATATGTACTATGTAATATGTAATACGAAAGATTGCCCATCAACTGATAATGCACATTTAACCGCAAATAATGACACTCAAAATAAGTGCCATAACTATTTAGTCTTGGAATGGAGTACTATGAAATTGACACGGTCTGAAAGGCATCAGTAGATGCAGTCCAATCAAGCATGTCTGATCTCTATTTAACCAATTACATGTACAGTACTTTTGTCAGGTTTATAAGTCAAAATATCATAAAACAGTTCTTTCTTACATTAAAAAAATATGCAAGTTTATTTGATAGACTCACATCTTCATCTGGATCTCAAATGCTTGAATTGTACAAATGATCCATTTATTAGTGCATATTTTATCATCTAATTTCAAAAAAGTATCTGAGGCCTTTTGAGTAATTACAGTATATACTCTTTTATAAGTTGAGTCCAACTATAACCTGCAAAGATCCAGATCTGATGTTGCATAATGCACTAGTAGACCTGGGTCTGTGCAGTTTGTTTGGACTAATCAGTAAAACAAACACCATAGACACAGATCTGCTGGTATATTATGTAATAGCAGACCTGGGTCTATATTGCTTACAGCTGGACTAGACAATTGAGTGTATACGATAGATAATCAGCATAATAAATTACCATACTACTTAATCCATTTCTAACAATCTGTAAAATGCATTTTTACTTATTATATATACTCCATTATAAGTTGGGTCCAACTATAAATAACACAGACCCTGATCTGCTGTTGCGCAATGCACTGGAAGATCTGGGTCTCTTGTTTGTTCTACTGTTTACTCCCAACAAACTGCACTGACCCAGATCTGCTGGTGCAGTATGTGATGGCATATCTAGGTTAATGCATTATGCAGGTGGACATGGCTTACAACTGAGTATATACAGTATCTCTAATATAGTTACACACATATGAACACACATTACCTCAAGGCAATATCTGTTTATAGTAAATTCAGGTAATTTCAATGATGCTGATGTAACAATTTGCATTGTATTAGACTGTACAAGTGTACTTAATTTCTTCACATCCTTACAATGTGTTTAATAAGTAATGCTCTCATGGGAAGTTAGCAGGATTATTTTCCAACATCACTCACTGTCTTAATTAGGAATCAAAATAAAATCTGGTTGAATGCCCTGAATCTCAAGACACATAAAACATTTCAAAGAGATTCCTCAGTAGGAACACACAAAATAGAAGGCCATGTAATACTTCAATCAGTTATCATATTTATATACATACATACATGCACCAATGCTGATTATGTCAGGCCACTATCAAGATAACAATTTACCATCTATACATGCTTATGAATCCAACTGCAAACTGCACATACCCAGATCTGCCAGCATATCAGTTGTTGGGAGTGATCAATAGTACAAACAACATAGACACTAATCTGCAAGCACATTATGATATGGCCAATCAGGATGTTTGTTGTTTGCAGTTTGACTCGACTTATAAGCGAGTACATACAGTACACTGTACTACAATTTACTTTCAAACGTTGCATGTCAATAGAATTACCGTCCATTATGCTCATACAGGGGAATCCTGCAATAACATTTCATTAAAACATGAATTCAGATATAGCATGGTTATGTCATGGCTCCTCATTTTTTTGTCTCAGAAGTCCCCATTTCCTGACATGATTTAAAACATAATCCATGCTGAAAAACAGATAGATTTGTTGTTGTTGTAGGGTTTAATGCCATTTTTCAGCACACGGTAGGCTATACATGGCGGCCAGTATTAATGGTGGAGGAAGAACCCTGGAAAACCCCGGAAAGAACCACCGACCCACGAGAAGCTATTGGCAAGCTTTCTTATGTACCCACATTGGCCGAATCCGAGACTCGAACCCACGCAGACAGAGGTGAGATGGCAGTGATCCATAATGGAGAGCACTTTAGACCACTTGGCCACTCGATAGATAATACTTTAGTAAAGTTTCAGAAACCAATAGCCTACAAAGAATATAATTTATGTTCTTACATACCAATAATTAATTTTAATAGAGCAGTGGGTTATCATAATTCCAATTGTTATATAAATTGACAGCTAGTAAAATTATTACTACACAGTTGACTTGGGCATTTTATTTATTTACATTTCCTCTCTCCCCCAACCCATTGGTAAACCTTGTATATGTTCATAAACTCCTAGATCATTCTTGCTATGTTTTGCTAAATAAACACAAAACAATGGTTTAGTCTAACTACTTTAATGGCTAGCACACACACTAGTTTCTCTCTCATGCACAACTGAGTGAGACCCTGGAGCTGACCTCAGGTGACCTGTAAACTGTCAGATCTTTTGTAGCAACAGATGTTAATATGTATATTACCACAACTCCCCCTAAAAATGAGTTTTATTCTTTTTTAAATTCACATATTCATTTCTTCTTTTTTTTTTTAATAAATTTGTAAACATATTCAAACTTGACAAAGTTCTATTTTGCACATGAATATATATTTCAAATAGTTTCTGGTGAGTTGGAAAAGTTCTACTAATTGTAGTTAAAATTAAGTTCTAGCCCTATGACATTCACAATCATTCTTATACTCATGAAAACAAGTACAATGGGATATATTGGCATTGCCACTAAAATATATAGTCCTAATATTTTGTTCTTCAGTCCAGTTGTTTTCACTGCATATAAACTGATGTGATATAACAGATGTATTATTATGCCATTGACCACTTCCAGTTTCTAATATTCAAAAGACACAATATAATTCAGAAAAATTATCAAGTTCACATAACAAAATCTCTGTATCTTGCTGGCTTATTTATTAGACGTCCACTCCTTCTTCAAATCTCTCCTGTCTGGTTTGGCTCACTGATGACAAATGGCATCTCGTCATTCAGTTCTGTGACTTCCTTGTTATTATCTTCATATGTATCATATATCTCTGGCAATGTCTCTTTTGTTTGTAACAGATGTCTTCAGTTTCTCCTGTATATAGCACCATCCTGGGTTGTCATATCATAGGACCTTGGAGTGCTACTTTTTCTGACCACTAGGCCTACAGTTGGTTCCCAAAGATCTTGTCTCCTGATTCTTACTTTGTCTCCAGAAGTCAGATTTTGAAGCTCTTTAGCTGTTCTGTCATACTGTTTCTTTTACTGACTTTTCTTTTCACCCAGTTTCCACTTGAGGTTTCTTTCTTTTATAACTTGCAGATGTAGCTGTATGTTGGTAGTAGGTAAAAAGTTGATCGAAGTCTTCAACTCATCAGTATTTGTGCTGGAGATCCTATATCATCAATTCATGTATTTCGATACTCCAATATCGATAAATATGGATCTTTTCCATCTCTCTTTGCCTTATTGAGAATTCCTTTGACAGTCTGAATGGTTCTTTCTGCTAAACCACTAGACTGTGGATACTTTGGACTTGATGTAGTGTGTTTGAATCCCCAGGTTTTTGCGAACTGACCATATTCTTTTGAGGAGAACAGTGGTCCATTATCGCTCCTTATTTCTTGTGGTATTCCATGTCTAGCAAAAATTGATTCTTTGTGTGTGATTACTGTGCTTGTTGTGTATTTTCTAACTTGGCAACTTCAAAATATCTGGAGCAATAGTCTACTATCAAGACATAGTTGTAATTATTCCACATAAATAAATCTGTTCCAACAGTTTCTCATGGTGCAGTAGGTTGTGTAGGCAACAATGGTTCTTTTTGATTTGACTTTCTGTATTTCTGACAAGTAGAACAATTTGATGCTGTGTCTGCACTCTGTGCATTCATGACAGGCCAATATAAAATGTCTCTTGCTCTTTCTCAAAGCCCATATGACTTTTGTGCAACTCTTTTAGCATTTCTTTCTGAAGAGCATCTGGTATTACAATCTTCTCTCCTTTTAGAACCAATCCATCCATTTCTGAAAGTTCATCTCTGCAATTCCAGAAATTTCTGATTTCAAAAGGTATGAGATGTTTATCATCTGGCCATCCCTTTTGAATCATTTTGCACAATTTGGTCATTTTATTATCGTGTTTAGTTCCATTCTTTATTGTTTCTAACTGTGTATCTGCAGTCTGTATATTTGACTTGATCATGTGCACATAGCACTCAATTTCACTATCCATGTTCATCTCAGATGTACTCGTCTGTCTGTATGCTCTTGACAATGTATCTGCTACAATTAACTCTTTTCTTGGACAATACATTAAGTCAAAACTGTAATTCTGCAGTGTTAAAAGTATTCTCCAAAGTCTAAGCAGTGTGGCAGATAGAGGTTTCTTGAGGATTGATTCCAGAGGTTTATGATCCAATTCAACTTGTACTTGACAACCATAAGTATATTGATTAAATCTTTTGAGACCAAATGACACAGAAAGCAGTTCTTTTTTATCTGTGCATACCTTATTTCTGCATCTGTCAAAGACCTTAATGCAAATGCTATGGGTTTGCCTGACTGCATTAACACTGCTCCAAGTCCTGATTTTGATGCATCACAACTAACAACAACAGGCTTCTTAACATCGAAGTATTTAAACACAGATTCTTTGCTTAGAATCTGTTTGATCTCTATAAATGCATGTTTCTGTGCAGTTTCCCAAACAATTTCAGTGCCACTTTTCAAAAGTGTTCTGATTGGCTCAGTCACTGCAGACATATTTAGGATAAATTTCACTAGGTAGTTGACTGTACCCAGTAATCTTTCAATTCCTAATTCCTTTCTTGTCTGTCAGAGCGGGCATTTGTGATTGCTATTACTTTTTCTGGGTCAGGTTTAATACCTGATGATGTCAATATGTGTCCCACTTAGCAAACTTCTGTTAGTCCAAATTGGCATTTTTCCAAATTCAGTGTCAGATTTATTTTCTGGCATCTCTTTAAAACATTTTTTCAGTTTTCCATCATGATCTTCCTTTGAAGTTCCCCAAACAATTATGTCATCTATATCAGTCTCCACCCCAGGCAGGTCCTCAAAACACTGTGCCATGCATTTCTGGAACACTTCTTGAGCAGATTTAATACCAAAAGGCATTTTTAGGTAGCAATATCTACCAAACATGGTGTTAAATGTTGTCAACAACTGGCTTTCCTCATCCAGAGGTATTTGCCAGTAACCATGATTGGAATCTAGTCTGGAGAAAAACTTAGCTCCAGCCATCCTTGTGGTTATATCTTCAATTTGTAGGAAGTTGATAATGCTCTCGTTTGATAGCTTGATTCAAATTTATCAGATCTAGACAAATTTGTAGTTTTCCTGACTTGGGTTTTTCAACAACTACTAATGAACTGACCCATTCTTTTGGTTCATCTACTTTCCATATTACATTTTTCCATTGCATATCTTCCAAAGTTGATTTAAGTGGTTCTCATAAAGCTGTAGGAAGCTTCCTTGGAGGATTAATGACAGTTTTCACATTTTTGTCAATTGCAATATGATATTTTTGTTTCAGGCATCCTAGACCTTTGAACACACAGGGAAATTCTTTCATGATATGATTGTCCTTATTCCTGTGAACATTGCAAACAACTTGTATTCAGTGCAAATCCTGAGATGCTTTGAACCCAAGAACAGGTGGTTGGTTTGTTTTTTTGATATAAAAACCAGGTACTTGTTTCATGCAATTTAATTTGCATTTGCCTATGACAATTAATTTGTCACCAGAGTAGCTTGTGAGACAGGTCTTGGTTGGTTTTACTTCAATGCTGTCAATGTTCATTGTCTCAAAAATGTGATTTAGAATTATGTTTACTTGTGAGCCAGGATCAATTTTAAATTTGACATCAGTACTGTACCATGAAGAGTCATAGTGACGTGGCATTCTTTGTCACAAATTTCAGTGTTTGCCTTTGTCACTGTTCCTACAAATGTTTCTTCCTCTTCACTTTAGTGTTCTTGCATACCATGCACCTGTTTTGTTTTGCAGCATTTCAGAAAATGATGCTATTTTTTAAATCTGTAGCAAGTTTTCCATAGGCTGGACACCTACTTTTTGCATGTAATTTGCCACAATTACCACAGTTGAATAATCTGGAGTCTGATTTCATATATAACATTTCTTTCTTTGGTTGTGCCATTTTCTTTTCTTTTTCTTCATTTACACACCATGAACTTCTGATGCAGCTGCTTCATTTTGCATACTTTGAATCTACTTTTTGGATTCTTCGTCTGCTCTGCAGATAGCCTGTGCTTTTTGCAATGTCAGTTGATCTTCTCGTAAAAGTCTTTCTTTTACTTTTTCAGAATTAGTCCCACAGACAATTCTATCTCTAATAATTTCATCCTGTAGATTTTCAAATTTGCAATTCTTTGCAATCAATTTAAGTTCAGTTACATATTGGTCAATGGTTTCATTCTTTTGTTGGATTCTTGTATTGAATCTGTGCCTTTCTACTGTAATGTTCTGCTTTGGACTGCAATAATCCTCAAACTTTTTGATCAGTGGATCAATTTTTTCAGCTTGATTGGCTTCAAATGTAAATGTGTTGTAAATGTCTCTACCATGACCAATAGTACATAGGAAAGCACTGAATTTTCTTTTTCTTCTTTATCTGCAAGTGCAACATCTAAGTAAAACTACATAGTCTGCTTCCACCTCCTCCAAGTTTCTGCTATAGTGGGAATTGAAGTCCATTTCAGGTGACTGACTGAGTTTTTCCATGATGTCGCAATTAACACATAAACTTGTTTATCCAAGTTACAGTATTTGTATGGAGATATACTTCTTAATGGTATAAATCCAACTTATTCCAAAATTTTCACTTCTGACACCATGTTATGTTTTCCTAACACAAAACAATGGTTTGGTCCAACTACTTTAATGGCTAGATTACAACTGACTAAAACGGTGAAAACACACACACACAAGTTTCTCACGCTAATGTTATCATAAGGCATATAGGGTTACACTGAGTGAGAGCCTGGAGCTGACCTCAGGTGACCTGTAACTGTCAGATCTTTTGTAGCAACAGAATGTAAATACCATACATTACCACAATTCTTGCTGTACCACTGTTTGGTACATAATGTGGTTCACAGTTATGGAACCCCAAATGCCACATCATGCATTTACCAACAAATAAAAATCACAGTTTACTGTAGTTGTGAATATTGATGCTTTTTAAGTAGTCTACAAAAGTATGGCTTGTACAACTTCCAGAATATCTAACCAAACAATGTATACTAAAAGATATTACAAGCACTAACTTTCCACAAAGCCTTGAGGCTTCAGTATATTTAGTTAATTGTCAGGTTTGAAAAAGAAAGCAATTTAAAATATTTGTAGTGGCAAGGGGTGGGAGAACTAGGTCAGGTAATCTGACTAAAGTAGGAATATTTTTCTCATGTTAAGCAGAAGTGAAAAAACGTTTAGGGTGATGCTTAATTAATGAGAATAATTAGATTTCAAGCAAATCCCTAGATCATGAAAAATAAATAGAGCTATGCACTGATTATATTTCTTCTCAAACAGAAATTTCACAAAGTACATGCAGCCAAATTCTAGACACATACATATTCTTTTGGTACAATGCAACTAATGCAATACAGTTTCTGGTGACCCTCCAAACACTGCTGACAAAAAATATCACCTAATAGCACCAGAAGTTTTGTTTTCCTGTTTAATTTTTCTTTTACAGTATGCCATATGCCACTAAGCCAAGAAATATTATAAGTACTTTCCAAGTTTTTGACGCATTGGCAAATATTTTTATGAATATACAGTACCACTTTAATTAGCCACTTGTACCTGGCATGCGATTAAATTATTTTTCAAATGAAGTGTAAAAAGGCATTTATAGTACCATGAATATATGAACTTTTGATGGTGGACCATTTCAGGCTATAATTTCATTTAAGTACAGCACAAAATATTTTTCTTTGCTACTTTATGTACCTAAACAAAGTTGACAACTGCTGTACAGGAAGAATATTTAATGATTTTCATATTTTAATATTGACTGTTAAGTACAGAAAGAATCTATTTCATTATATGTATTGGTGTGGGATAGTAAACCTGAGAGGAACCAGTAGACCTGATAGGAGGCATCAATGGAGCTGCTTCTACACCAACCCACTGGAGTTAATGAGGACTGATAGGTATCATCATTATCTAGTACACTTCAAATTGGAGAGTGATTGGGCATTACTGCCTTCCTCAGAAAAGCATTGCCTGTAGCTCATCATGGTGAGTAGGGGCCCTAAGTGTACTACAAGGAAAAGTGGAAAATGAGACTACTTGTCTTTACTGGATAAGCCTCCAGCCTTCCTGATTTGTACCATCTGACCTGAACCTGATAATGGTGGAGGGCCCCACATCCCATAGTATGGTGTGTAGTATATGTACCCCAGTGTAGGCACATGGTCAAGAATGAACTCATCTGTTAGGAATTTACCTGTTTTAACATGGTATTCTTGAAAAAGATTACTGTTTTGTGCAAGGGAATTTGAGGTGCATGAGTGGACTGTGTCTTATTGACAATTAGCCATCCTGTGGAAGGATGTATTCACAATGAATGGATGAGGCTTTTGGCATGAAAATATAATAGCTCTTCAATAGTGATGGGTAAGATATTGCTGATATTAAAATAAGTTTAAAATATTCAGTTAAGTTTGAGACATGTAAAGCTTGCATATCATAATTAATGTTCTTACACAGCAGTGATTCATTTTCACCAAGCACTGGACTAGCCTAATCCTGTTGGCTATATAAATTGGCAGATTGTAAAAATCCCACCCCTCACCAGAGCCAAATACAGTGTTGGGAAATTATATTTGCATTTCAAAATTTGAAACAGAAGTACATTTTGGCAATTTTTATAAAAATTTGCAAGAGTGGTAACCAGATGTGATCTTGTTACAAAGCAAATACCATTGTCATCTACATATATATTATACAGATAGGGCTAGGGAGCCAGCCAACAAAATTTGCCAAACACTAGGGGTGGACTTATTATTACACAAACATATCCAATGCAAGTATTTGCCAACATTTTGTAAAAATGGGGATGGGGGATAATTAGCACATAAATATGGTAACATGCATACAACTGTGTCAAGCTTAGATCCACATCTACAACCTCATAATGCAATGACAGAACAAGGTTTAACCAATTGCTCAGAATCACAAAAAGATCACAGACTGTGATCATTCGACACATCATTTGGAACAAGTTTATACTGGTCACATATAGGCATGGGTTATACACCAGAATAAATAGTAAAAGACCAATGACAAGATTCTTGTGTCAGCCAGCTAAGGCTCTAATCCATCTCATAAAATATGAATCCTAGGCTTCAGATGTACAATTAGGGATGGCAGACATCAGATAATTTAATAGCTAACCAAGTCTTATAAGTGGGAAAAGGATTTAAAGAATAATTAACTTGCCAAGCCCTATTTAGTGTCTGCTAAGTTACTGTTCAAGAATTCTTGCAATAGTTATAGAGAATTTTGTTTTAAATCCTGAATTATAAGCTAATAATCACAACATGTAGTTGTTATAATCTTTAGCAAGGTTTCTTTTGTTATGAATACCTCTTGTAATTTTCTGCAACCTTTTAGTCTTAATGCCAGCCTGACTTGTTTAAAATAAATATTTCATTAGGTCTTTGTTCCTTGATCTTTTTTCCTTTAGAAACATCAAAGTTAAATTTATACAGTTTCAACTTTATTTTAGTGGTTGCTAAAAAAGCTGTGGTACCGAACCACTGAAAAGGAGAAAAAGATCGTTGTGACCACATCTTTTTTCATTTAGACAGAAAATAAAACTCTGACACGGCAAAGGAGTCTATATTGATCATCCCTGGCACAGATTTGACTGATACTGCATATATTAATAGGAGGGCTACTGAAAAATGGCCCAGAAATGCTGGTTGGCACAGAGGAAAAACTAAATCATGGTTACCATTGAAATGTAAGCATACCTTTTCCACCAACAAAGTATGAATCTCGCCCCTTCTCTTCAATGACAATATACAGAGAAGGAAGACTGCCTTAATGGTAGGGTTTTTAAAGGATGCTTCAGCCAATCATTCATAAGGAGGTTTCCATAATAACCGAAGAACACATGAAAGACTCCACAGAAGCATTAAGGAATAAGAGTGGTCTCTAAAATTCAAAGTAAATTATCAGTTCTGAAAAGATGGTCAGATGATTGCATTGCACACTGATGATGTCTACTGCCCAATGATTTTTTTGGTCTCAGACTAGAGAGTCATATAGTAGGAGCTGCTGTTCAATCTTATTGTGAACAACTCAAACACTGAGTTTTCCAACAAATGATAAAATGCCTGTCTGGTGCACTGTCAACTGTGAGACAATGAAGACCTGATGGAAAAGTCTCTAACTGGAGAACTCAACTCAATGATCTGCAAACAGGTCTATTGGAGCAAGAAGCCATGCTTCCCTTGTGGGTAGGTGAGACTCACTACTGGATGTTGGCAGCCCTACATCCAGAAGTGCATAGCATTTATTCCTCATGGAAGCTGACAACTTCCTCAAGCCAGGAAATGTCAGCAAACCTCCCCTACCTAAAGAGTACAAACAGGACATCAGTCAATGCATACATATGATGTGCATGCCAAGCAGATGGTGCATGTCTCAATCAACCCTTTTATGGTCACATTGACCGCCAAATACAAAAAGAAACAACTGGAACAAGAAATGGGTGGGTAAAACTTTCCCTAGCATCAGTTACTAAGAGAGATATAAAAAAAAATCTCCTTAATAGATTGGGGAGTGGGGGAAGAGAATTCTCTAATTTAACTGAAGTGGACACAGAAAAATGAAAATCATGAAAGGACTGCAGAGAAAAATTAATTAACAACTTAAAGAGGTATATGATTGACCAAAGATACATGAAAAGACTATTTAAATAATTAAAAACATCAAGAGCCCTGAGATACAAGAGAAGGACATGAAATCTAAAGAAAAGATTAATGATAATATTGTGAATGAAGGGGGTAATTATGATATCAAATTAGGATACTTGCTTAACTGCTAATGATCCACCGAAATTAAAAGTGATTTTAGTGGACAGTTACATCATACCTGACTTAAACTAATTTTCCAATGAAAGTGATCGTCTTCACGCTTGGCAGACTTCAGTGGCACTTAAATTGTGATGTGTCATTTCTTGTTAGCTGACACTGGGTAACTTTTGGTTCAAAATACAGTCTTGAGCAAACCATTTTGAGTCTAAATTCTTCTGGACATAAACATCTTGAAGAAATTTCATATTTAGGGCATGAAATTTATTTTTACTTTACTACATGAATTTTTTAGTGAGAGGAGAAAAAAAAATCAACTTGCAAGATTCCATTTTTTCTGGCAGTCTTTCATTTTGTTACCATTCACCGTTATTATCTACACAGCAATCCAGGAGTCTGAGAATAAAGTAAGAAGGAATTACAATACTTTTCTGCCAGTTTTAATTGTAATTTTTATTATCATTTTGTGTTTTTATTTTAAAAAAATATATGTACTACTGAAATGTTTTTCTTGTTTATAACTGAAGTCTAACTAAAACACATGTCCCAAATTTATATTTTTGGGCATTGAAAGGTTCATCAAGGATCAGCCTCAACAGTACTGAACAAGAGTGTATTAGGGGCAACTGTTTCATTTTTAGGGGATAGTCAGGATAATATGTCATGCAAATATCTGCAATTTACCATTCTACAAAAAAATATCAGTTGAACATTGTCATCTGAGGAAGATATAGTAACAGCTTTTAGCTAACAGAAGATAATAATTGAAAAATGTTGTGTCTGTGAATGAATTGGCTGCATGGATGCAAAAGAGATGTCTTACTTTCCCCTGAAAATATACTAGTTTTATCCTAGTCCTCTGTTTATTATCATTGAGTGTATACATTGCTACAGTATTAGGCTATATGCTAAAAAGCATATCTCAAGGTAAAGGAATCAATGCTGAAACAAGCTTTGTTTTACACTGATGAATTGTGCATAAATTTTGTGCTGAAAATATACATTTTAAGGAGTTTTACCAATGATTTGCTGAATATCATAGGAAAATTTACCTCATGCAAAAAAGATTAAAGAATCTTAAATCAGCTTAAACTTTCAACGATTAACTTGTATTTTATGTGTATTTGATCTCTATATTTTCAAACTCCGACTATCTCATTGCATTACTACCTCCTCCTGTGTCAGAACAAACAAATTATAACCTTCAACATTGAAATAATATGGTCATTCACAATTTCAGGCAAAATTCTACCAAATCATCTTTCATACCCTCAACAGTGGCCTTTTGGAATAATTTTGAACAGCATACTCAATGTATCATGTCTTACAGTGCTTTGAAAAAGTGTTTATGTCCAAGTATTGTATCTAGTAAAATGCTTAGTCATTGAACTCTGTATCTAGTAAAATGCTTAGTCATTGAACTCTGTATCTAGTAAAATGCTTAGTCATTGAACTCTGTATCTAGTAAAATGCTTAGTCATTGAACTCTAGATGTTATCCATATTAGATAAGAGATTTAATGTAAGCTCATTACTGTGTTCAACTTGCTGAGACCCGATTTTTTTCCTGCAGTGGGATTGAAACCACCATGCATTTCTTATGTTCTGTCCCAAGTACAGTAGACAACAGAGACAATGAAAAAATTACCTTCAGTGCCATATCCAACTGTTAGTTAGATTTACTGCTTTGGGCAAAATCCAATGCAAATGAAAAATGTAGAATTCTACAACACATATGCAAATATATGACTGATACCAGATGAATTCAATAACTTCCCCTTTTCTCTCTTTCTCTCCAATCAAGTTTCATTATTAGTCACTGTTGTCAAGTTGAAATCTGTTGTAATACTTGTATTATGTAGGGAGATGGCTAATTTAAGATGTTAGAACTTGTGCCCAATCCCATTGTATCATATTGTGACAATAAAATAAGTTTAAACAACAAGATAAAAAAGGACACGTCTAAAGTTGTATTAAGTGCATGACTTCTTAGTACATGTATATCATATAAATAGGTGCTGAAAGGTAAGAATGATTTATATATCAGCATGCTAAATTTAATACTTTTAGGAATCAGGAGCTACTTGAAGACCCAAACATATTTCATGATTATCAAGTTTGTCTGAACCAAACTGCAAATAAATGTTGTCTTTTCTAAATGTAAACAAAAAAGTACTCCCTTATTATAAAACTATACATTAGAATAATATAGTATACCACTTTGTAGGTAATGTTGCATTATAATGAAGTATATTGTACATATAATTTATGACTACATAATGAAATGGGATCCTTGACCATATCTGCCTTATATATTGATTTGGTTTGGTGCTTTATGGCACTGCAATGCCAGTAGGTTATTTAATGTCTAACTAACTGGGGTAAAGTGCATTGCCCAAGGACATACCCTGGTATCCAACTCAGGCTGATGTGATGGTACTAAGAGAAACTGCACTCTTTTGGATGAAAGTCTGGCATGCTAGCCATGAGCCGTTGTGCCTATTCAATATCCTCAAGCCCACACGGGGTTGAAAAATGTTATAGTGAAGTGCTTAACAAAGAGGGGGTGCTGTATTTGTATTAGTAAAATGTATATTCTGTTTCACTGTTATATTTTTTGACACCATGAAGATTGTCAGCATTCAGTTCCAGTTTTTAGTACAATTAATCCCAATAGGAATCATGTGGCTCCTCTTGCCTCTTGTCAAAAAATCACAAGTACAAGAATAATGTCACAAAAAGTAATTAAGGATTTTGATATGGGCAATTTTATATATAAGTCATTACACTATATAACTTAATTGTACATATATGTATTTTCACCATATATTCCTCTCTATCTCTTGAAAGTAAGTTACCAGCAGATGGTGCTAATTCTACAATGAGAACAGCTAAAAACTGCAACAACAATTTGCACCAATCAGTACCTGAGAAAAGGGCAGTTAAACTGACACAAGGATTACTATATACCCCACCTTTTCTGTTGACCTGGGAAATGCCAACAACTGCCTGGATGGCCAATTCCTTATGTTTTTTAACCTGAGTTAAATATTGGCATCCATTAAGAGCCATGTTTCTCTATGGATGTCAAACATATGAACAGACAGAACTGTGAATGTTGACATAGATGAAAAATATATCTTGACCCATGTTTAATAGTCCTCATTGTATGCATTGGTAGGGCATGGTTGATGACCTTGACCTTTGCTCAAGGCATATGGTTTTTACATGTATTTAAAATTACTGTTCTGGAACCATTACTTTATTATTTAGCTTACCATGATCTTGACCTTGAATCATTAGATTGCAAATATATAGGCTTCTTTCTTATGTTAAATGCATCTGATCTACAAGCTTTGGTCAAGAAACTTTTTCAGAACGAAAGTTATTATGCAAAATGCATACTTCCTTGAATCACAATAGCCTTGACCTTTGACCTTAATAAATTTAGATGGTGGAGAACTGGAGTTATTGTATGGAAATGAAATTGGTAACAGACAGACTCACAGTCAAAACATCAGAATATGCCCTGCCTTATGGTGGGTATAAGAGAATTCATGGGTGCAGAAAATCTACAGAAGTATTTAAATCAAGATCCATTTGACACATCATTATTTTTTGTACAACAATATCAACATCCTTTCATCTCTGCCTCTCTCTTCATGACAAGGCATTTATTTTTACATCAATCAGGAACTGAGGTTACCACTAATCTTTGCTCTGCTTCTTGCTGAAGCATGGATTGAAAGCAACCTAATCCCCAACTTGACTATCATGAAGGGTTCAATTAGTACAACACTGTCAAGCCTCTCATTTCCAATCTAACACTTGAACCATGTTCAGGAGTACATCTGGTAACAGATGAAAAAATCCTGCACAACCATCTAACTTCATCTTTAATATTGTTCTTATTCTTGTTAGTTTATGTCAACATGGCCATATCTGCACAGAGCTGTCAATATTAGGAGATAACTTTTATGGGCTTAGCTTAACCATTATTTCAAATGTTAAGTCAGAGTGCACTGGTAACTCTGGAAGAGAGTGTGTTTGTGTGAAATGTTGAGTCTAAGAGCACTAGTAATCCTGGAAGAGTGCGTATGCACATATGTATGGGTGCAGGTAGTCTGTGTACATGTTTGTGAGTCCATGTATGCATATAAGCATGGGTTTATGTAGTGTGTACTGTACACATGTTTGTGAGTCCATGTGTGCTTATATGCTTGGGTGCAGGTAATGTGTACTGTATGTGTTTGTGACAGATTGTTGAGGTTGACATTAATTAATTTTAATTTATGAATATAAGTGAGAACCCAATGCAAATGTAACTAATTTTGAGGCAGAGAAATTTTTTAAAAAAAATCTATCAACAAGAATCAAGATTACAGAAAACAGCATCAAACATGAATTGGCTATGATACATGCATAATTAAAAGAATGATGATTTGTGTTCATGAGTCCTTATCTATCATAATTAAATGCAGGATGATTTGTGTTCACCAGTTCTTATGTACCTTACGTTTTGATGATAATGCCACTCTGGGATACTGGCCAAAGGTGTCATTTTAACCAATTTTCAAGGCAATAGAACATACCATATATATTTGCTTATAAGACAAATCCAAATGCAAACTGCACAGACCGAGATCTACTGTTGCATAATGCACTGACAGATCTGAGTCTGTGCAGTTGTTAGGACTGTAATCAGTATGACAAAACAACACAGACCCTGATCTGCAGGCACATTATGTTGTTTGCAGCTTGATTCAACTTATAAGTGAGTATATGTATAGAGTATTGGTAGGAGTAATAAGACTCCAATTGGACCTGGATAATCTCACACTTAAGCCCATGACTTTAGTGACCCCATGCTTATAAATCTACTTTAGACATGCCAAACTGTGTTTGGCATAGCAATTAAAAGACAGGTTTATTTATGAACATATTTGAAGCGCTGTTTAAAACTACAAAATCATGACAAAATTGTAATAAATACATATGTATTCTTTATTGATTGATCTGAAGCCAATAAGGTGGCCAAGTGCCATCATTTGCAAGATGTTAATCAATCATATTGCACATCAGGAGCCAATTTATTTGCATGTTCTCATTACCTATTCTAAAGGGTATAAAAAAGATCAGCAATGCTTTAGGGTAATGAAAGTGCATTAATTTTTCAACAGTTCATGCAACTGTTATTTCAATCATGTAGCAAGGAAGTAGATGTCTTCATGCAGCTTCAGATGTCAAATAAAGTGCAACCGGTATAGTGCAGTACTCAAAGATAAATGAAACAAATTTACCAATCTGATGCAATTAAATCTTTGATTTTTACTTGTTATAAATGACTGGTATCAAAGTTTTCACAACTTGGGGAAAATATTTTCCCTAAATATACAAGCTGCATAAAGGTACTGATGACTGAAAATTATGTGTTATATTGATACTTGTTTTTCCTACAAAAAAAATTTCATGACAACATAAAAGCAGGTGAATGGACAAATGGGCTGATCATGATCATAAAGGTGATTATTGTAGGAATGATCATGATCATGAAGGTGATTATTGTAGGAATCAGATATTTTAATAAAATAAAATGGTATGCCTAGTCTATTTAATACTTTGCAATCTAGATTTTAGCACTTATGAAGTCAAATGTAAAATGTAATTTCAAGATGTAGAAACACAAGCAGGGCTTAGATAAATATTTTTAAAAGTAGTATCTAAATGGGGTTGTGCTACATCCAATTCTGACAAGATTACAGACTACTTGATGCCTTAAAATACTCAGAGCAGCTGAATCTAACTCATGGATGATATTTAAGAGACAAATGCTACATGCACTACAAGGGTGTTGGTACAAAACTGTCCAGGGCAGCCATATTTGCTCACCACAAATTTTGGCAATTTGTTCACAAACTTGTTATTTGACTGTCTATGCACTGTCTGCCCTTGAAACAGCTACCCTCACTTAGAACAAGAGGTCCAAGTGCACCTGAAATCACTCACCTGATTGACATATACCTGAAAGTCAATTGCAAGGGCAGTTACTCATGCAGTCTAGGTAGGTATGCTGCTTTCTGACATATTGAGGCCTTTCTATCTTTTTAGTAATGGCAATTATTTGTGTGTACTTGAAAGGTCATATGCCAGGATAGTTTCTGTGAAATTTTGTTAAATTCTGAAGACCAGTGTTGAGATTTAAAGTCTTCTGTTTTCAGTACCAAGGACCAAATTGAATTGTGGATCAGCAAAATTTTAAATTTAAAATGTAAAATTTAAAGTCCTAAATCTATGATATTTGTAGCAGCTTTTGACAAGAAGTTATTCTAAGTAATGTGGCCATTTGACAGTGGATCAGAATCATTTGGACAAACTTACAAGGCTCTCTTTGCAGATGTTAAATTTGGTTAAATTCTGTTCAACAGCACAGAAGTTGTTAAAGGTTTTTCTATCTTCAATAACAGTGGCTATATTTGATAGCTGATCAGCATCATTTGTATAAATCGTAAAGGTTTTAATGCACTAATGCTTTCTTTCAAATATGATCATATTCTTTTCAGCAGTTTGTGAGAAAAAGTTGTTCCAAAGTTTTTCTACTTTTAGTAACATCAACCATATCCTTTGCTTTTGTTGAATCTGGTCTAATTCTATCTAGTGTTTTTCAGAAACAAACATTTTTTTTTCTTCTACTTTTAACAATGTTGGCTATGTTTGATGGTAGCGCAACACTTATAATATTTTAAATTTAAAAGATTGCATGCATTCTGTCAAATTTTGTTCAATTCTGTATAGCAGTTTTTGAGAAAAAGTTGTATAAAGTTTTTATTTTCAAACTTTTGTAACAGTAGCTCTCTTTTGACAGTTGACTGGCAATATCTGTACAAAACTTGAATGAAAGCCATTCAAAAGAGAGTGCTATCTGTTTTATTGGGTAAAGTTCTGTATAGTGTTCTTTTTAGAAGTTAAAAGTACTTGAGAAAATATTTATAGCAATGGCTACTATATTTGATAGCAGACTGACATTTTTATGGATCTGAAAGGGTTCAAGTAATGATGCTTTTTGTCAAATTTGATGAAATTCTGTATTTCTGTTTTGAGAAAAAGTTTATTCAAGTTTGTTTTTTTTAACAACAGCAAATAGTTTCGATAAAGTGCCTGTTTACAGTTAAAGACAAAATGATAAGCTATGTAGCTGTGTCATATATGAAGCTAAACTGGTATTCAAAATGCTGGTATAATGGATGCTGCTGTGTACTGGTACACAGGAATGTGTACTTATTGTATGCAAAATCATTGTCATTCAGTACAAGATATTGTCCAGGAACTAGATTTTCATACAGAAAATCATTCAGAGTTGACAATAGTTTTTAAGGCTTACTTCAACCCAGCTTTGTTACAGGACACAAGAATAAGACTTGGTAAACAGATGCACAAAGAAAACCATTACATTCCATAAAGCCTTCAGCCTCACATGTATACATACCTTGTTATTCTGTCATTGGAGGAAACAGGTGCTCTTGAAAGAGAAGGTAAATTTTTACAAGTCATATGATGTATCATATATAAACTGGACACCTGCACCATGCATTTCATAACACCTGAACCATGTGTTTCATAGTTATTCTGGTGTTCAACATGAAAAGGTGTAAAAATTTTGTAGAGATAATTTCACAGTACATTCTGTCATGGTCAGCATGACACTTAACCATTAAGGTTGACATATGAACTAGGCTCACAATAAATTTCTGCCTGCGAAGGATGGGATATGCTCTGTTTGCAGGCATAAGTGAAGTTTAATTAGAGTCTGTTTGATAACGGCCAGACAAGTGGAAGAGGACAATGTTATATGTAAGGTCAAATAGTGGAACATAAGAGCATTGAGACATGCCAAAGAAAATTTTGGGAAATCTTTGGCCATTTGAAATAGGTGTCATAAAATGATATTTTCCAGAATAGTTATTAATAAAGGTAGACTAGAGAGAATTATTCTGACTTCAATGGGAGTGTTACAATATTGGTAGTTAGAGAAAGTTAATCCTGATTGGCTAAGCTAAATGAGAATGTGTGTTTCCCAGACAAAATTCATGGTTTAAGTATCATACAACAAGGTTTTATGCAATTCGAGTTTTCCTGGCAAAGCAAGAACTTCTTGACTTTGGCAGAGTAGAAAGTGTTCTCCTGTTATAAACTGTCCAAGGGATGAGGATCTGGAAATTTGCAAGACCCGGAACCAGAGACAAATTCTGTGGGGTAGCTAAATCACTATACAATTTATAACTATATGGAACAGTTTCACAAATGATCCAGGGATTTTACAAACTGTCTCAGAGTAACAAAATAGTTTGAATCCATTCCTTTCCATTCAATTTTTTAAAAAGAAATTCCTTTTTCTGATGAATGGAGAACCATTATTTGTAATGAAATAAAGGATCTTCAATCAAAAGGAGCTACAGTTCGTCCATAGTGGAGAGTAATCACTTTGTTTCCAAAGTTTTCTTGTACCCAAACCAAATGGGACATTCCAACAAATACAGCTGAATAAATTTGTTCATTATAAACAATTCAAGCAAGCAACATTTAAAGTACATTTAGATCTCATCCAGGAAAATGATTTCTCTACTTCTAGTGATTTGAAAGATGCTAACTTTAATATTCCAAAACACAGAAATTAGTAGAAATTTCTGAAGTTTATTTGGAATAGGCATAATTAGTTTGCTTTCTGATTTGAAGTTCCTCTGCTACATGGGAGTTCACTAAGTTCCTTAAATCCAATTATACATGGTTCAGACAGTGCATTTTGTGTTCCTACTATAATAATGACTCACTGAATTTGGATGGCAACAGTCATATTTGTTTACAAAATGCATTATGATTGAAATGCTCAAATCATTTTGTTTCACAATAAATGTGGAGAAATCAGTGCCTGTTTCATCTCAAAGAATGTTTTTTTTTTGTTTTATTCTGGATTCTGTAGTTTAAAGTTTATCTTACTTAAGTGAATGTAGACAAAATTCATTACCTGATCAAAACACTGGCTGATAAAAAATGTAATTAATATGAGAACTGGGCTCTTTTTAATTGGGCACTGCTCATAAATAACCTTTAAGTAATCTGGAAGCCTGGGTGAACTCAACAGTCTGGATGTCTTTAACATAACAAAATTAAGGGACATGGCAAGAGCAACAATTCTGATAATAAAATACATTTAAACAAAGTGTCCAGGAACTGGAACTGCTATACCAAAATGCTGAGGATACCAATGGTAAATTAATTGGATGAGAAGATTGCTTTTACTGTGCAAACTGATCCATCACTCTCAGGGGGGGGAGATTATGAGGTTTGTTCAGAAAGGTCAATCTCTGGTAGATGGTCAAAGAGAGACTAACATCCTAATCAATTACCTACAACTAATAGCTATATTTTGTATGCCTTACAAGGTCTATATTCAGATCATAAGAAGGAAAATATTGAGATTCAGTCTTACAATATATGTGCTATCTAATATTAATGATATGGTGGAATGCCATCTATTCAATTGGATTATTTACCTAGGCAGATGTGGGAATGGTGATTAGAAAGGAATATATTTGTATCAGCAGTCCATATTGCTGGTTAACATAATACAGTGTAACCCTGCTATAGTGAGCTTCATTACAGCACAATTTGGCTATAACATGATTATGGTGTGGCTCCCAAAATTTTTTACATTTGTTTGTGAAATTTTTTTTCTTTTTTCAAAGTACAGAAACTAATGTGTAAAAAGTCAATATCGTGTAAATTCAGATATAACACAACTGTAGTGTGGGTCACGAGATTTAACAATAATTTCATCAATTTCTTGAAAAAGTGCAAAGTTTTGTGCCAAAATAAATAAGAGTTTGATTTAATAATTTGGACAGATGTGATGCATTCTTGAAGAAAATTGTATTATGCTTGCATCTTTCTTGACATAATAAAAAAATGTTCAAAGTTTCTATAATTTTTTAATATCCATTTCAAATAAGTCAGTAGTCAATCACTGCCTTTTCATTTTAGCTTGGTGTTGAAAGAAGTCAGCTGATTAAAAGCTGATCAGTGTTAATCTGGTTATTACTGAACTATGAACAGTGAAAGTGAGTAAGTCTTATCTAATTGTCTTCAATACATTCTGTGTACAATTTTCACTGGAAGGAAAGAAAAGATTCTCATCAAATTTAAAATCAATTAATTTGAGTAATTGCTAATCATCAATGTTAATCTCACTACTAAAAGATTGTTACAATTATGGAGTAATGATATATAGAATAAAACAATTAAAAAAAATGAGAAAACCACCATCAACCATGTCGCTTTGTGGTGTTATCTAAAACCGCCATCACACCCATGTGGCTTTGTGGTGTTATCTGTTATCATGCTGTCGTTTGAATAATTCTGCATTTCCTAGTGCCACGTATTGCCCCCACTTTGTTCGGGGTGGGTGTAGTGGAATTTTGGTTATCGTTATCTAGAGGGTGATCGCCTTCGGTATTATTGCCCGGATCAAGTAAATATCAATATAAAGTGTGAAACTTATAGGTGGGATAGATAGAGATCTGAGCAGATATATAAAACAGAATGACACGAGCCCCCATACATGAAAATAACAATTTTAATCAATGACATAAATAACCATGATAATGCATTACATTAGGAAGATACACTTCTTTTTGAAACAAATCATTCACTGAATTTCAAAACACAAATATACTTATATAAATAGCCAATCTATTTTAAAGGATAGAATTGAGTGAACAATCGAAGTCATTGCCTTGTACAACTTCATAATCTGATTATTTCCGGTTCATTCCAAATTCACTGTCACTGTTTTCCAACTTTTCTGTGACTGTTCGTCTTGGTCCTTTCCACTTTTCCCTTCTCCAAACTCTATTGTCTCACCTCTTTCGGCCCTTGAACTTTGTGTGGGTAGGTGGATATGTATGTACGTGATACGTAGATACTTCGATAGGTAGGTACGTGCATACGTCCTGTAGAGCTATTTCACCTTCCAAAAATAAACAAAGAAGCAACCTAAATCTTCTTTCAGATATCCTACTGGGAATAGATCATTACTCCCCCTCTCGTTATGTCAGATATAGTTCTATCAGAATTCAAACAGATACCAAAGGCTATCTGGTCAAGCTAAACATGGCAGACCATAAACAAACCTAGTTTCATAAGATTAATGTACTTCCTAATGGCTATTTCAACCTGACTCACATTAACATCCCCCCTGAGACATCAGTTCCGGTCTTGTCTCAATTACACAAATGAATGAATGAAATTCATTACATGGCTTAATTACATTATTTCTAGTGAATACAAATATTCAAGTCTCTAGCATATATGAAATCTCACTTCATGGTTTAACAACATTAATTTCAGTCAATAAGCACTCAAGTCTTTATCATACGTGAAATCATCTAAGGTCAGTGAATTCACATGGATTCTCGTAACTCATATCAACTAAGGTAAGGTATGAAATTCTTAGATACATATTTTCCTCTAACAATCAAGATGACACATTCAAACAATTCGTCAAACTTATATAAAGAATATCATTGTACAGATTCATATAGATGAACTCACACAGTTGTATTCATATCAAGAAAATTGATCTGCGAATTTAAACAAATAAATTCATGCAAATATAAGCAAATAAATCAAACAAATCATTATATTGATATCAACGAATTACATGAGACTGGAGCAAAATACCTTGCGTTTTCAAGCTTCGCTCACTTCTACTGCCAAAATCATGTCTGTTGACTTTCCAGACATCCAATCCCTTGGATAATTATTTTATGATTGAATTTCTTCTAAATTCGACCTTGGAGTCTCCCACATTTGTTTTCTCTGACTAAACTTTTGTGATGGGACATATTAAAACCAAGAATTTCGTGTGGGAATCACGCCCCTTATTTAGCATAACCAATCCGGATTAAATATCTCTCCCGCCTTTTATAACTAGGCGCCAAATTGTAGTCTGCATGACCTCAAGATTCCCAAATAAGTAATTCTGGAAAATCTCAAATCTGACAATTCCAATACAAGATCAGTCTGTCTGATGGTTAAATAAATGAATGTTTAATTAAGAATCATTTCTCTCCTGACACAGCCATTACAAATCCAAGCGTTATGGTGATTTAAACACATGCCGGTCCCCATAAATTTAATTAATCATTCAACTGCCCAAATTAATGTGCTCTTCATAGATCGACAGAAATTTGCACCCTTACACCTAGAAAAATGACTATGTTGTTCCTTAACAATTATTCTTGATGTAGTTGTTAAATAAATTAGAGGTCAATGTGTTAATTAGTGCCTATTTACAATGGATAGCGGGATTCAGAAATGAGATTTAAGTCCAGAGTTTAAAAAATGCACTTAGCTTTGAGATTTTAGTGTTCACAAGTGAAGCAAATGATGTGGTGGTCTAAAAAAACTTCCTAACCGAATTTATGAATTAATTAATTTACCTAATATTTTACAGGAAAACAATATATTATCAGTGCCTGCTCAATCATCCATCATAAATACCCACTGCAACAAGTTTATGGACCGAATAGTCAGCAGTTTTGTTCATTGCCATAAACATGTAAAACAACCCCTACCCCCCATCTTCTTAACCCTTTTTATTTTCTGGCTTCAAATCGTTAACATATACACAAGAAACTACTTCCAGTATCAACACTGGTTGAGACAAAGCCATTTTAGTTACTGGATAAAATGAAAGATGAGTACAAAAGTCTTCTTTATGCTATGCATTCTAAATATTCAAGCACATAACATTGTCTGAGATACCTCCTCATGGTGATGGAAAAGTGAACCCAGTAAATGAAATACTTATTGATCTATGTGAATAGTTTAATTTACACTATATAGACCAGTATTAATCATTCTTTTTGGGAAACACAGGTAATAAAGTCAAATAAAAACTGCATTCTAAGGATAAAATTCACCTGAGCGCAAAAGGAACTGCTTTATGACTCAGAAATATAAACTGTAATACCCCCATATTGAGGAAAACATACAATGATTGTCATTTTGGTGGTAAAACAGCCCATGTAACAGAAACCTGCCAACATGGCAAGGCCATCACATGTTATATTTGCAATGGACTCAGCCACAAGCAAAAGATCTGTTCAACAAATAATAATCATTAGGGGTATGGCAATGAAGAGAATGCCAGTTGTACTTCATGTCGGAATATTAGTTTCCACAAGCCTACTAACAAAATGAACTACAATAAGTTCAATGTTTTATTAGAAATATGCACAGAATGCAATGAAATGAAGTGTAAATGTACAACTCCAATCCACTATTTAATTGTCAGAAACCACACTCTGATTCCAAAATTAACAGAGTGCAACAATCCAAGTAATAAGTTTGTTGCAAAAATATTGAACTGTGCATATTCTGTTAAAACATCTGACAAATCATTGGTACAGTCTAACCTAATTTCAAGTGAAGATGTACACAGATGTTATTCAACTGAAACCTCCCAAGGCATTACAAATGCACAATATAGTTTACAGACCATGTGAAAATGTAATTAGTGAAATCAATGTTAATTCCTGTATAAGCACTGATTTGAATACAAATGTAAGTATTTCTATAAATGTTAAAAGTGAATCCTCAAAATATATGCCCAGTTATACCTCACTGTATCTGGTAATGACAGGACTTCACTTGGCAAGTCTCAACATTAGACACATCTTGCCAAAACTTGATGAGGTAAAACTGATACTGAATCAAAATAGAACCATCCATGTGTTAGGCCTATGTGAAACCTTCCTTGAAACAGATATACAAATGAGCTTGAAAAAAAACACAGAACAGACACTACTGATAAAGAAGGACAAGGGGGTT